>JAXGGA010014525.1:0-31850 GCA_038373865.1 Uloborus plumipes
TTTTTTTTTCAAAAAATATCACACAACCCCTTCATCCACCAAACCCTTCAATTATTATCATTTTTATGTATATGAATTTTGATTTTAACGAGTGTAAAATCAAATAAAAAAATAAAATATTTTTGGAAAAAAAAATTGAACCGACTTCGGAACTTCACTCGGCAAGTGCTCTAAAAAGTAAAAAATAATTTTATTCTTTGAACACCATCGACACTACATTTAAACATAAGTTTTGAAGTCGGTGCAAAAACACTGTATAGAATCATACGAAACTATAATTTAACTATATATATAAATTGCAATGAATCCAGGTTCTTTAATCGCATTCGCATACACTACATTGACAACCACATATTTATGCAATGGTACAAATATTCAGCTCTTAATTTTCAATGGTTTCTCTGAAAAATGTTGGCAAAATGTAGATAAACATCATTTCACCTATAGTTTTTGCACCGACTTCAAAACTTATGTTTAAATGTAGTGTCGATGGTGTTCAAAGAATAAAATTATTTTTTACTTTTTAGAGCACTTGCCGAGTGAAGTTCCGAAGTCGGTTCAATTTTTTTTTCCAAAAATATTTTATTTTATTCTTTTTAGTGTAAATGTACATATGAACTAAGGTAATGTTTCCATTACAAAACTTCACCTAATTTGCTTAAGCAAATCTATATCTATAAAAATGAGTGTATGTATATATATATACTTGTTCTCTATACAAATCCACAGTTTGCGTCAGATTTTCATCAAACTTGACACAGAGGTTCCTTGATGCCCTAGAATTCTCATAGGCGGGGTCTTGAAATTTTAAAAAAATCTAAAAAGCTCAAATTTAAATTTTTTGTCAAAAAATGACCCTTTTATTGGAATCTAGCCTATTTATATTGTGATCGAGATAGGCCTTTTAGCATTCAAATTGATGAAATTTAAGATTTTTAAATATTAGTATTTTCCAACAATGATTACGATTAAAGTAATGAATTTTCAATTTAAGGCTCACCTATTTCCTTTTAGCATTGAAATAAGTAAAAAACAATCATAATTCATGTGGACTTTATAAAAAGAGCCACGGATTTGAATTTCAAATTTGCAATGCGACTACAGTTGCGTCTGTAATGGAGATAAGCCTTCAGAACGAGAAACAGATTTATTTCTGAGTTATAATAATTTTTACTTTGTAGGTGGGAACAGTTAATAGAGAAAAGTTAATATTTTAAATTTGGCGGGTGAAATTGATGCAATTTTTTCACTTCCATGTGCATATATTTCATGCCAGTGGACGCGGCAAAGCACAGACATTTATCTTTCATTTTCACCTTTTGATAAGACTATTTTTCTGTAAACGTTTAACTTTCTGTAATATTTTAGTTTTTTTCAAAGTTTGTACCAAAGAGACTGATTGATGCAAATTACTTTATACCCATATGAATAGAACTCTTTCAAACTTATTTTCCCTGAATGCTATGTTGTATTAATAAGCACCCGGGCAACGCCGGGTATTAAGCTAGTGCTTTATAAAATAAACTATGTAAGGAAAAAAAAGAAAGTATCAACCCGTCTAACGATTGACACTAAAAAATAATCCTTGTTATTCTCTGGTATTTATTTGTGTACTAGTTTAATCAAAGGCTAAATATTAACGGCTTTTCAACTAATTTATATTTCAAAACAACACTAGATGCTGGCGGTTCATAAAATTTTACGACGTATTACGTACGTGGCACGCTAATGAGTTTCATGTTTGCTTCAGTTAAGCCTTCATTCAAAATTTTCATTATCATTATAATAACTGTTTCATATCAATCACGTTTTGTAACAATGTATTTCATATTTAATCATTTAGGACAAATCGCTTTAAATTTGAGCAAAAATTTGGAGATTTTCCTCACTTTCTTCAGAATTCCTTTATCAAAACTTATGTAAATTAAGACTAATAAAACCTGAAATATTACGAATCAATTAGTACCTGGTACGACTTTCAGTTCGTTGGAGTTAAGGAGAAAAAAGCAGGACATAGAAAGATACTCGGTTTAAAATTTTCAAAAAGACCATAGAAATGAATTTCATTATGCAATCCAGAGAAGCCTGGCGTTCAAAATGGTCATTATTACGATTACTGTGATCCCAATTTCTTTTTCGAAAGATTTCTGCAGGTTCCCGTTATCGAACCCGGACCACGAGAGGATGGGACCAATCGGAAAGAAAGACCTTTCTAACAAAAAAAAAATTTTTGAAATCGGTCCAGGCATCTTCGAGTAATCTTGTAACATACCGAAAAAAAAAATTTCTCCGACGAATTGTATAACCTCCTCCTTTGTTGAAGTCGGTTAATAAAAAATACAGTTATCAATAAAATATTTCGTTCTTCCTGTATACTCGTAAAATCTTCTAAGGTTCTGAAAAGCTCTGTGTATGTTAAAGTTTGATGATTCTGACAAAATCTTCTTTGGACATCCCCATCGGATTGACCCCTCGTATAATTGTCTAATTTCCAGAAATGTTTATCCCAGTTGAAACTTCCCACGTGGATTCGTCGCGGAAATAAAGGTTTGTTTTTTTAAAAAAAGGTTTACAGCATCCTTGTTTTCAAGCAAGTAGTTAGATGAAACAAGAATAAAGAGAATCACAAAATAGTGAGAGGCGTAGGTACGACAAGCGAGATAAGAAAATTTATGACAGGAAATGATAGGATCTCTTTCCCCTTCGTTGTATCTTTCGGTCAGCGTCTACTGACACTGACCGTTTTCCTTCCTGTGAATGAAAGAAGCGTCTCATATTACACCATTACTTGATCGCTTTCTCCGAGGGTTCCAATCTGCAAAGGAGGGAAATGCCTGGTAAGCAGGGCCTGATTACCCAAAAGGCTCAGGAAGCTTGAGCTTCCCCTCCAAATTTTTGGGGGGCCCAAAAATGACTGAAAAGCTGCAAAAAATTCAAGTTTCTACTTTTATGTTTGACTTTAAAGAGAGCTGGTTCAATATAATTTGTCCCAACTGTGCTATATTGTACTTTAACAGCTTTTCTTACTCTTAAATCATTTAGATTTTAAATTTGCCAAATATTTTTAGAAATTTTCCCCACAACAAAAAGCGGAGGGCCCCAAAATGAGACTGTGCTTCCCTTAACCACAGGGGTTAATCGGGCCCTGCTGGTAAGTACTACAGAAGATAAGCCCCCTAAGGCATTGGGCTACAAGCATCGTTGCGTTGCTGTGGACACATGTAGATGCTAGATGTTTTTGCTTTGCCTACACAAAAATGAAGTTCAGTCAACCAAATATACTGCCTTTTTCTTTAACTAGCAGCCCGGGCCCCCTCTTGGGCCGGGCACCGGGGATTTTGCCCCTGCTCCCCCCCCCCGTCTCGGCGGCCCTGAACTTACGTAACGTAAGTTATGTTACAGTAACTTACGTTACGAAATTTACTTACAAGCATATCTTTATTACAAAAATTAATGAATGAAAATTACAACTTAGTTTAGAGCAAAATATTGGAAATTAACAATTACGTATGATATTTATAGAAATTTAAAACCAAATTCAATGATCAATCAAAAATATTACATAACATAAGACTTAAATGCATACTGGTCGCTGTTACGGGGTCGCTGCTGTCTCACTGAAGGGGTTAACCCCTTCAGTCGGAATTATGAAATAGTTAACCAAAAATGTTTTTATTTGGTACACAAAGTACAATGGCTAAGAGCATCTCACAAACAAAATTTCAAGCTTGTGAGTAAAAAATTAAAAGAGTTATGGCGTGTCCAATTTTCCAGATACATATTTTGAAATTAATATTTCAGCAAAAAAATATATGAAATATCACACAAACTTTGTCGTAAAATATTCTTCAAACAATAATAAAACATAATATAAGCATTTGAAATGATAAATAAAAGATCATACAATTTTAGAAAATTCAGAAAAAAAGCAACTTTTTTCGGCGAGAGTGCATGGTTGGAAAAACAACCCAATTCCAGTTTCTCAATCCATTTTTGGGAATGTTGCCAATCCCAAAAGCAGAAATTTTTGCTCAGATAATAACAAGCAGACTGCAAATTGTCGACTACAAAAAAAATCAAGTAATTAAGTCAATTATTAAATGATTAGCAGCTGTTCAAAGTTGATGTCCGGTATACCGGACACCAGGTCTGAAGGGGTTAACAAGTTCAGGTTGTTCAATTTTTCGAATTACGTTTTTTGTTCTTATAATAAATTTCATCTGTCGTTTCTGGCCATTTATAATACACTGCTCGACATTGAAAATGCAACACCAAGAAGGAGTGGTCAGAAATTGATGAAATTTGGTAAGAAGACAGAGACAGCATGGAACAATAAGTGATATTTATTTCAAAATAAATAAGCAAAATTTAGAGCGAGGACGGCGTCGGCTCAGTAAGAAGTAGGACCACCGCGGACAGCGATGCACGAAGAAACACGTCTAGGCATGGAGTCAATAAGCCTGCGGATGGTGTCCTGAGGGATGGCACTCCATTCCCTTTCAACCATTTGCCACAGTTCGTCCTCTGAACGAGGCAGTGACAGGTTCTGCAAACGGCGTCCAATCACGTCCCACACATGTTCGATTGGTGACAAGTCAGGAGAGTATGGTGGCCAGGAAAGCATCTGTACACCTCGTAGAGCATGTTGGCTGATTCGAGCACTGTGAGGCCGGGCGTTATCCTGTTGAAAAATTGCATTTGGCAGACCCTGAAGGTAGGGGATTGCCACCGGCCGCAGTACATTATCTACATATCGTTGGGCCGTCATAGTGCCCCGAATACGAACTAGAGGTGATACGGAATTGTATGCAATAGCGCCCCAAACCATTATGCCACGTTGTCGCGCTGTGGGGCGTTCCACAGTTACTGCCGGATTCGATCTTTCTCCACGTCGACGCCACAAACGTATGCGATGATTATCGCTGGACAAACAGAAGCGGGATTCATCTGAGAACACTACAGTTTGCCATTCTGCCATCCACGTCGCTCTGGTCCGGCACCATTCCAAACGTTGGAGTCTGTGCTGTGAGGTCAATGGCAGTCTTCTTAGCGGGCGCCGCGATTGCAGGCCACGTGCAACCAGTCGACGGGAAATGGTTCTGGTCGACACAGGAACATCCAGGGCACCTTGCACGTGCTGCAGAATCGACGTACAAGTGACTTGCGGGTCCGCCACAGCTTGTCGGTGAATCCGTCGATCCAAGCGGTCTGACGTCACTCTGGCTGCACCTGCACCCCTCAATGTGGCTACATTTCCTCTTTCCAACCATCTCCGACACAGCCGATGCACAGTGCTTGCATCCATGTGGGTATCAGCTGCAATTTGACGCATGGACGAACCTCCCCTTCTCAGTCCGATCACCATACCCCTTGTAAAGTCGTCTATTTGCTGGAAGTGTCTTCGTTGAGGACGGCGTGGCATTTCCTCCTATCACACGTATCCTTCGAGACAAAAACCAAATTTCTCCGATAATTAGTCTGGCAGAAAAACCAACATGAACATAGCCCACTTTTCAACTTCATTCTCTTATATCTTACTTCACGTGCGTCGGAGAGCTGCGCATTTCATATCATTTGCATAACTCAGTGACGTGCGTCTACGGTAAAATTTGCATGAATTTCTGACCACTCCTTCTTGGTGTTGCATTTTCAATGTCGAGCAGTGTATGTTCCACCAGCAGCCATTACTTTTACTTTAAATTCGTTTTCTTTAATAATCGTCACAACTCAAGGATACAATGTATTTTCGCACACATCATTCACCGGCTTTTATCTCTGTTTTTACTTTCTTCTATATCTAATATATAGAAGAAAGTATTGGTTTCGTGAAAATTTTCGAATGTCTAATTTTGACGGATTTGCACGTTTTGAGGTGCGCTGAGTCCATTTCGACCATTTTTGGAAAATGTCTGTCTGTGTGTGAGTCTGTATGTGTGTGACCAGTTTTTGTGGCCGCGCTACAGCAAAAACTACTGCATGAAATCGAACAAAACTTTTTGCACATAAGTACCACCATGTGAACTGGTGCACCTGACTTTGTTTAGCGAATTCCTCCAAGGGGGGTGGAGCAATCGCACGTGTTCTGCGCGTGGGTGATTGCTATATCTCAGGAAGTAACCGGCGGAATCAAACGAAAATTGGTCCATAGGTAGACCCTACTAAGTATAGGTGCTGATTCAATTTGCGTGTCAACATCTCAAAGGGGGTGGAGCAATCGCACGTGTTCTGCGTGGAAGTGATTGCTATATCTCAGGAAGTAACCGGCGGAATCAAACGAAAATTGGTCCATTGGTAGACCCTACTGAGTGCAGGTGCTGATTTAATTTGCGTGTCAATATCTCGAAGGGGGGGGGTGGAGCAATCGCACGTGTTCTGCGCGGGGGTGATTGCTATATCTCAGGAAGTAACAGGCGGAATCAAACGAAAATTGGTCCATTGGTTGAATGAAATTTGGAATAACACTCACCCAATATGGAAGCAAGCATCAATTAAATTTCGGCGCCAATCGCCCCAGGGTGAGGGTGGGGTGATTTTTGCGCTTAGCCAACAATGCGAAAAATTAATTCATTAAAAAATTGCTTTCACGCTTTTTAATTATCAAAACAGCTGAAAACTTTCAATGATTTGAAATTTTTAACCGTTGCCAATTTCTTTTTGCTAACAAATAAAATGTTTGCAATTAATCTAAACAAGGCTTTTGTAATGATTTCCAATTTCGCTCATTGATTCTGCATTTGCAGGGTTATTACGATAATTAGGAAATTGGAGCTGTTTCCAATTATTCGGGCGAGTACGTATTTTATTTTGTAACTGGAATTCATAAGATAGATATAGAAGAAAGTTTCGTGACGGCCACGACAGCTAGTTTACTTTCTTCTATATCTAATATATAGAAGAAAGTATTGGTTTCGTGAAAATATTCGAATGTCGAATTTTGACGGATTTGCACGTTTTGAGGTGCGCTGAGTCCATTTCGACCATTTTTGGAAAATGTCTGTCTGTGTGTCTGTCTGTCTGTGTGTGAGTCTGTATGTGTGTGACCAGTTTTTGTGGCCGCGCTAGAGCAAAAACTACTGCATGAAATCGAACAAAAATTTTTGCACGTATGTACCACCATGTGAACTGGTGCACCTGACTTTGTTTAGCGAATTCCTCCAAGGGGGGTGGAGCAACCGCACGTGTTCTGCGCGTGGGTGATTGCTATATCTCAGGAAGTAACCGGCGGAATCAAACGAAAATTGGTCCATAGGTAGACCCCACTGAGTACAGGTGCTAATTCAATTTGCGTGTCAATATCTTAAAGGGGGGGTGGAGCAATCGCACGTGTTCTGCGCGTGGGTGATTGCTATATCTCAGGAAGTAACTGGCGGAATCAAACGAAAATTGGTCCATAGGTAGACCCCACTGAGTACAGGTGCTGATTTAATTTGCGTGTCAATATCTCAAAGGGGGGTGGAGCAATCGCACGTGTTCTGCGCGGGGTGACTGCTATATCTCAGGAAGTAACCGGCGGAATCAAACGAAAATTGGTCCATAGGTAGACCCTATTAAGTACAAGTGCTGATTCAATTTGTGAGTCAATATCTCAATATCTCAAAGGGGGGTGGAGCAATCAAAAGTGCTTATTTTGTCATTGCACCTACTGTATCTCGGGAAATATTGCTGCGATTTGAATGAAATTTGGAATAACACTAACCCAATATGGAAACAAGCATCGAATAAATTTTGGCGCCAATCGTCCCAGCGGGAGGGTGGGGTGATTTTTGCGCTTAGTCAACAATGCGAAAAATTAATTCATTAAAAAATCGCTTTCACGCTATTTAATTATCAAAACATCTGAAAACTTTCAATAATTTGAAATTTTTAACTGTTGCCAATTTCTTTTTACTAACAAATAAAATGTTTGCAATTAATCTAAACAAGGCTTTTGCAATGATTTCCAATTTCGCTCATTGATTCTGCATTTGCAGGGTTATTACGATAATTGGGAAATTGGAGCTGTTTCCATTTATTCGGGCAAGTACGTATTTTATTTTGTAACTGGAATTCATAAGATAGATATAGAAGAAAGTTTCGTGACGGCCACGACAACTAGTTTCTTCTTGTTCCTTGAAATACTTAACTAAACGAAACCCCACAGTTTGTCCATTTTTAGCCTACTTTCCCATTAAAAATAAAAGAAAGACGAAAAAGGTATGAAAAGTAGCTTAATGCATCTAAAAAAATATCGCCAAGTCCAAAAAATATCGCCAAGTCCAAAAAATATCGCCAAGTCGAAAAAAATATCGCCAAGTTAAAAAAATAAAAAGGTAAAATGAATATCGAAAAATTAAAAATTTGAAAGTAGGGTATTGAGATGGGGAATTTGTGTGTCGGTCGGTCGGTCGGTCGGTCTGTCTGTCCCCCCCCCCTAATAACTTTTGAATGAACATTCCGATTTGGACAAACTTTTTTTGTTGGAAAGATCTCGGCGAGTACAGCTCATTCCCATATTTGATTTTTCGATTTGAACAATTTTTGGTTTAAATTTGAACCGTTCAAACAACCTGTCCCGCGATGCTAACTTTTGAGTGAACAGTCCGATTTGAACAAATTTTTTTTTGTTCGAAAGATCTTATCAAGGATACTTCATTCCCGTATTTACATTTCCGATTTGAACAATTTTTCGTTCAACATTGAACCGCTCAAGCAAGCTGTCACCCCTAATAACTTTTGAGAGAACAGTCCGATTTAAATAATTTTTTTTTGTTCGAAGGATCTCAGCAAGGATACTTCATTACCGTATTTAAATTTTCAATTTGAACATTTTTTCGTTCAACATTGAACCGTTCAAGCAACCTTTCCCCACCTAATAACTTCTGAGTGAACCATCCGAATGGAATAAACTTTTTTTTTTGGAAAGATCTCGGAGAGTACAGCTCATTCCCATATTTGATTTTTCGATTTAAACAATTTTTGGTTCAACTTTGAACCGTTCAAACAACCTGTCCCGCGATACTAACTTTTTAGTGAACAGTCCGATTTGAACCACCTTTTTTTTGTTTGAAAGATCTCGGCAAGGATACTTCATTACCGTATTTAAATTTTCAATTTGAACATTTTTTCGTCCAACATTGCACCGTTCAAACAACCTTTCCCTACCCAATAACTTTTAAGTGAACCGTCCGAATTGAATAAACTTTTCTTTGTTCGAAAGATCTCGGAGAGACTCATTTCCATATTTCACTTTTCAATTTGAACCATTTTTCGTTCAATGATGAACCGTTCAGAAAATTTTTTAACATGAGCGCCTACGGGGAAATTTTAATTGAATGTCGATTCTGAACTTAAAGGCAGATTTCCTTCAAACTAACTTTGTAAGAAAATGGTTTTGATAAATAATGTATTGTAAAGTACTTTTCTGAATAATCTTCTGTGAGGACTCTGATTCCGACTCTGACTCCGCAAACACGGCGGAAATGCGGGCTCAGAAAAAATGACTGACTGGGCAGACGATTTTTTGTTTATTTATTTATTTATTTGTTTTGTTTAATTTATTAATATTATTGTTGTTTTTTTTTTGGGGAGACGATGTTTTTTGTTAACAAAAATTTTTCATTCACGAGAGCATTTTATTCTTTATTTATATTTATTAACTGGCAACGGATTAAAAATGAAATTCGAGACATTTTATTAACGAACGATTTTATTTCTTTCTTTGATAAAATGTGTTTTGATGTTCTTTGTTCTTTTATTTGTTTGTTTATTTTTTTTCTGAAAACGATTGTGGAATTTTTCTACGGAAGAACTATGACAGTTACATTCTTTAAATGGTGCGACAAAACTTTATTTACTCGTTCATTTACTTTTTACGTGTCTATTTCATCTGATGAGAGGGGTATATTTTGCTTTTAGAAATCAGCTTTAAGTGCTATAAAGGTATGTTTGACATAATTTTCAGTTTCAGATAATTAATAGAATATTGATCAGATGCTAGAATGCCGATATCGATGTACGGGAAAATAGGCTCGTTTAGTTCTTGACAGAACTTCTTGTTAGTTCTTAAATGGTGATTGTCAATGTGCGGATCTTCAGAAAATAGTTTTGATAAATTTTGCTTTTTCAATACCATCAAGAGTGACTTTTATTTATAAATCTGCAATATCCACATGACTTTTCTCATACCCCTTTTAACACATCTTTTCTGCAGAGTTCAGTAGCATTTTAATGCAGAATAAAATATATTTTACCTGTAAGAGATAAAATATTTTTATATTTGTTTTTTCCAAAACATATTTTAAAACTTTAAAGCACAACAGAAGTCATTTTTGAATAATTTATGGTAAAATACCTCCTAAAAATTCTAATGCAGTAATATTGTTTAGAGATAATTAATATCTTAAAAGCCAAAAAGACACATGTAATTTATAATGGAGGTGTATTGTAATCTTATTAACAAATAGGGACATTTTAAGAAATATGATTAATTTAAATTAAGTAAAAGGCAGTACATTTAAAGGAATTCTTGAATAAATTACTTCTACTAACCACATAGGTTTATTTCACAATTTACTTTCTTTATAAACACAAGTATTTAAGTCCTACTTAGGTAACTTACATTACCTGAACATTTCGGTAACTTACGTTACACGTTTTAATTGTAGCACAAAAAATTAAATAAACAATATTTAAAAAAAAACGTTAACTATTTGTTTAATACACTCTTATAAGATAGAAAATACAGCATTGTTAACATTGCATTGCCCTTTCTTTATGCACATCATGAACTTTAACATATTTTTGGTAACTTACGTTACATAGAACAGTGTATTTTTGAAGTTTACATAAATCACTTAATTTAAGTGAAAACATTCGTTTTAGCAATTCACAATATTGACTTAAAGTGTAATAATCAAAACTCTTCCTTTAAAATAGTTATCTAAAGAAAAAAATTTAAACTTACCAACGTTGAAAGATTGATCATTTGCTTTACCAAAAGTTAAAAATTCCATTTCCAACTTCAAAGTGCTGCCAAAACTATAAATACTAAATTCTTGACAAAAAATCAGTATAAATAATAAACTTCTAACATTTTTAAGCCAAACAATATGCAAAACAGACGCATTGCTGTAATTGGATTTTTCCAGCGCTTTTCCACACTTGCATGGAATTGCCCAAATGTTACAAAATTAAGAAGTTTTCTATTTTATTTGCATTTGACTTTATTGGCAACATTTTTAAAATTTATTAATTTACTTTCTGAACTCTTGCAGAAAAGTATAATGAAAGCAGAAGAATTCATAATTGTCTCAGCATAAACTTAAGCTTAAACAGAACTGCATTTTGCTTCTAAAAATTGCTGAAGAAATTATTAAAAGAAATACATCCAATATTTGTTTATTTCAATGCCGTAAAACTTGTTCGATGGGTTTAAATGTTTTGCACTTGTCTTGATTTCTTATTTTCAAAAAACTCACTAAACTCAACTCTTCAATTTAAACCTAGCGTTGGAGAAGTAACAACTGAAACGAAGTTCGGCGATCTCCTTAAAGTGAAAGATACAAGTTCGAGCTATATATTTGACTTGAAATAAGCTTGGGAGCAAATCTAAAGGAGCAAACATACTACAACCTTGAGCAAACTAATAGCTTTGTAGAAAAAAATATCTTTTAAGTTACGATTTAGTATTTTAGATCTGGACTATACTATACTCGGTTACTTTAAAATAGGCGGATCAAGTTTAGAAATTTTGCGACGTTTCCATGGAAAGCGTACGAAAGAAAACACCTCTCCACTCTTTTTTTTATGCACTGCTGTTGAGGCATTTCATTTATTTTATGTTTATTGAATTAGACTTACGCTTTTGTTTATACCCTCATGTCTCGGTTATTTTTCAACGTTTTCTAGCAAATCTAGTCATGCATTTATACAGCAAAAGTTTATAAGAAAATATTGTGCTTTATTAACGTTGATTTTTCAATAGAATAATATTTTACACATGAAGCAATTTTCACCTTTTGCATTTCACCATTGATGCAAAAGCGAAGTGGACGAAAAGTCCATAGCGACTATGGCAATTATCACTGGAAAAGGGCGGAGAGTGGGAAATTATTTTCACTTTGTGCCGCCAGCTCTCGTTACACAGGGTCAGGCCCGCTATTTAGGGGGACATCATCGGGGGGTCAATTGCCCCCCCCCCCCCGACTTTGGGAAATCAATGTATTGGCATATAAGTGGGCGTGGTTTTTGCCACTTTTTGGCAAATTTTACATCTATGCACCCTTTGCCCCCCCCCCCCTGGAAAATTTCGAAATGACGTCCCTGCACAGGGTATAAATACTGCCTGATTTGTTCAATAATATGGAAGATTTAAATTCATGTTTTATGCTTCAAAAAACATTCGAAAAGCAATACGCAATGAATTAAAGCTTAAATTAAACTACTATTATACGCGGTATCCATAACAGTGTTTTTCAACTTTTTTTACCCTTCAGACTGACAAGAGCTAATGAATTTAAAAATGCAGGGTGTCCACTCCAATCGTGGCCCAATAGCTAATTTCTAAACCGTTAGAGATAAGCATATAGTTTATTTAGGAAAAAAATCTCCAAATTACGAAAGGAATTTTGGGTCTATTCAATGTTTTTCAAAAAATCAAATTTTGAAAGAGTTACGAAATTTAAATTTTTATACAGCCCCCCAGTCCTATCAATCATATTTAGTAAAACATTCTTGACACTGTAACGTTTAAAACTAAAAAAAATCACTCTTCTACAACAAAAATTGACCGAGTTATGACGTTTTGAAAAATCAAGATTTTGCATTATTTCATGACGAGAGATCGCTCCCTCGATGACGTCATGAAATAATGCAAACTCTTGATGATAGGACTGGGGGGGCTGTATAAAAATTTAAATTTCGTAACTCTTTCAAAATTTGATTTTTTGAAAAACATTGAATAGACCCAAAATCCCTTCCGTAATTTAGAGATTTTTTCCTAAATAAACTATATGCTTATCTCTAACGGTTTAGAAATTAGCTATTGGGCCACGATTGAAGTGGACACCCTGTATAGAAATAAAGTTATAGTTGGCGGTGAAAAATATTTAAATATTCAGTACAAGGAAAGTAATTCTTCTAAAACCTACGCACAAGCAACAAACATTGTTGAAGAATCACTGAACGCTTTAGAACTTCATCATAAAATTCACCTAAAAGATGTACATGCTATTACTATTTTGGGATTTTGTTTCTTTCTTTTTTTACCGACTTTACAAAAGGAGGAGGTTCTCAGTTCGTCCGAGATTTTTTTTTTTTTTCATGTATGTTCTCTTGTGGCTCGAAGACGGATGAATCGTTTTCAAAAATTTTTTGCTCGAAATGGTATAGCATTACGAGATCCTGAAAAAATAGAGGGAAATCTTCAAATTTTAATAGTAGTCACAATGGCGATTTTGAATGAAGGCTTCTCTGAAACACATAATCAAATTTATTAGTCATTGTTTTATAGTACAGTGAACTCTCACTTATACGCCGCTTCATTTATGCGCCTTTTTCACTTATACGACGGTTTTAAATAGTCCCAATACATTCCATAGGAAAATAATGATAGTATCATTCGTTTATGCGTCGCTTTAAAGATAAATATTTCACTTATGCGCCGAATTTTCCCTAAAATGTAAAAAATTTAATTTATTTTGTTTAAAAAATAAGCACGTTTCTTCACTTTCCTCTTTAATCTTTCTCCTTTATTGCTCACGGAAAGCCTTTTTTCCTCATGAACTAGAGTTCGGAGAGCGACAATTATCTATTATGTGTCGTTTTAAAGGGAACAGTTTGTAATTAGGTATGATACAATTTTTGTTTTCTCTTTATCATTGTAGTTACGTTACAGTAATTGCCAAACCGTAGTAATATGTCCCTTTTCTTTAGAGAACCATTCTTATTCATTCTCTTATTAGAAAGCATTTTGCGTTTTAGTCTTTTAAATAAGCTTGTTCACTTGTACGTCTTTCTCACTTATGCGCCTTTTTCTGTTGGTCCCTTGGGCCGGCGCATAAGTGAGAGTTCACTGTATTTTTATCTTCATCTAATGCTAATAGCAGATAGGCCACGTGTATAATATTTTTATCGTGAGTAATTTGTATTGTGTGAAAAGAACACGGAAAAAATCACATTGCAAAAGCCCTTTGAAAAGAAAAGTTATGTCTACAAGAAAAGAAGTTTTGTAATAAAATGAATTTGATAAAGATTTGATGCTTCTGATGAAACTTTTCTTTGATGCTGTATTTTAAAAACTATCTAATTTTTATACTTTGTAAGTTTTTTCTAGCGTGTATTCAAATTAAATTTTCCGGGTATAATATTTATTCATAAATATTTGCAAAGGTCTGGTACATGCACGTTCTGTACGATGTTTTTTAAATGCTTTGTACAGGGTGACATGAAATAACTTGGACACACATCGTACATTATAACTTTGTTGCTAATGAAAATATTACGACCAAACTTCAAAATAAGTATGAATACATTATTTTGTCTTACATATTTAAGCGTTTTCAAATTGGCTACCGTTAGTATTAATACAGAGCTTTAGACGTGTCACAAAATTTTCGGCTACGGGCCGCAACTCACTTATTGATATTTATCCCTTTCCTTCCATAAGGATTCTTGTAGTTATTCCAAAGTTTTATGAGGTTTAGTACACACCCTTGTCTCCAAGACGGACCAACCAGAATAATCCATGGGGTTCAAATCTGGGGAATACGGGGGCCATTCTTGAGCTCCAGTGAAGTTCGGAAAATGTGTCTTACATCAATCTTGAGTGTCTTTAGCTCTGTATGCAGGTGAAAAATCCTGTCCTTCGGTTTTTAAAGAACTTTTGTGACCAAGGTAAGACAGCATCTTCCAAAATGGGTTTGCAGTATGTTTGCTGATGATTTTCTATCCCTTGATCAACAAAAACAAGTGGTGTTTCCCCACTAGCACATATCCCACACCAAACCATTGCAGATAGGGGTCGTTGACGCCGCCAATCATTCAAGAAGTTCCAATTGCTTCTGCTGACCAAACTCTATCATTACGGCTATTTTGAGCTTGTTCAATTGAGAACAGTTTTTCATCTGTGAAGACCAGTGTTTTCCATCGATCATCTGCGGCCCGCTTCAACAGTTCTTTCCTCTTTTAAAGTCTTATGAGTTTGTTCTTTGCTGCTAGCTTTTGAGCCTCTCTTATTTTGTAAGGGAAAAGAACAAGATCAACTATTACCATTAAACGAGTGGTTTCTACATTGATTTTTACCCCTCTAGCAACCTTTCTCATTGAAATCCTAGGATTTCATTAAACTCGTTTTGTGATCCCTTTCCGGTCGCTAGATGTGTTAACTGTGCGTTTTCTTTTTCTTCTTGACCTGTCACCATCATGTTCGAGTTTTTTAACCTTTTAATTGTATAGGAAATCGTGTGCTTAGCCACTTTCAATCGTTGAACAATTGCACATTTTTTTGTTTCTTGCTTATGTAATTCAAGTATGGGAGATCGTTTGCGAACCATCATGGTTATCCCAACTAACTTACTTACACCTAGTTATTAGCTTTTTATTATCGATTCCCTATCACAATATCATTAAAAATTCAGTAATATTTACAGAAATTTGGTTTGAAACTTCGTCTAAGTTATTTCTTGTCACCCTGTAATATGTACATATTTAAATTACATCATCCAGTTTTTCAGAAAAAAATCAATTCCCTTCATGTATCTCCATAAGGGTTATGTAATATGACTTCATAACTGAATTGTATAATTTTACTAGCAACTTCTAATCTCAAAATCTTTGTCCCTACTGATGTTTCAAAACGAGTAGAATAAATATTTATGAATACTTTCAATGAAAATTACATACTTTCAATAGAAATACTTTTTGAGTTTCCTGGAAAATATTTTTTTTCCATTAAATGTAGCAATAAATTTTAGAAAACCTGTTTGCTACGGTTGGGCTACATAGCTGGCTACATAAAAAATGCGATCATAAGGTACATTAAAAAATTTTGTATAAATAGAAAGTACATATGTAGTTAAATATTTATCACCCGGTCTGCCAGGCCGGGCAAGGGACCGGGGTTGGCGGCAAATAATCAAAGTTCGCGATTTTTCCTAAGATCTTCAGTTATTCTTAAGATGTTTTGGGCAGCTAAGCCTAAAATCTTCGAAATTTTTAAAGATTATGCAGGAAAAGGGATCTTCAAGAAATCTTGAGATTTTTCTCAGATATCGTAGGACACTGAGCTATATTTTGCTCAAAATTGCGCATTTTAAAACCTGTGGGTAGAAAACGGGTACCGAATCCCCTTCCGCCATTTTGGAACACCAACCCTTAAACCTTTTTTTAGGAAATAATGCTAAAATGATTTCCGAAATGGTCGATGGCTGATCGCTATTGCATGTCTTAATATTCGGAGTTTACCCAGGAGTAGTCACCCCCTCCCCCAAAAAAGGGGTTCCCTCCAATTTTACAGAGCAATATCCCCCCCCCAAACAGAAAGATTCTCCCCCAGAAAAAAGCAACAACCCCTTTCAAAAATCGTTTGAAAAATTTCAACGGCGCACCTTGAGCTTTGATCCCGCCCACCCCCAATCGCCATTTTGGGACACCAATGCTTAAACCATTATTATTGGAATAAATTGCTGGAGTGCTTTTCGAGACGGTCGACGGTTGCTCTATGTCTCATGTCTTACTATTGAGACACTTTGGCAAGGGCCACTCCCCCCTAAAGAAGACGATGCTCCCCACCCCATAATATTAGGGAGCACCCCCCGAAAGCAACAAAATAGTTGAAACTTTTCTGTCAGTCCGACTATCACCTGTGACAAGAATCACCTGAAACACTGCAACTGCGACAATACACATCGTGAACCCCCCCCCCCCCCCCATCGACGCCATTTATGGTCACCAATGCTTAAACCACTATACTATTAGAATAAATTGCTTTAGATTTTTCGAGGCGGTCGATGGCTGATGTCTGTTGCATGTCTTAACGTAAGGACACTTTAGCTAAGCCCCCCCCCCCCAAAGAGACGGTGCCTCTGAACTGTTAATGACCCCCTCCCCCACCTGAAAAATAGAAAGAACCTGAGCAGGAAAAATATTAAAAACCTTTGTCATATACTGTCTTAAAAACTTCAACTGTGCACTCTGTATCATAACCCCCCCCCCCCCACCAACCGCCATTTTGGGTCACTACTGCTTAAGCCACTACTATTAGAATACATTGTTTTAGCGTTTTCGAGACGGTCCAAGGCTGATTTTCTGTTGCATGTCTTAACGTAAGGACACTTTAGCAAAGCCTCCATCCCCCCCAAAGATACGGTGCCCCCAAAATGTTAATGACCCCTTCCCCTACCTGAAAAATAAAAAGAACCTGAACAGGAAAAAAATTAAAAACCTTTATCGTACACTATCTTAAAAATTTCAACTGTGCACTCTGTATCATGCCCCCCCCCCCCCGTCCCGCCAATCGCCATTTTGGGTCACCACTACTTGAACCACTATTAGAAGAATAAATTGCTGGAGCGATTTTCGGGATGGCCGATGGCTGATCTCTATTGCATGTCTTAACGACAAAATTTTTTAGCAAGAGGTACTCCCCCTTTGCGCCAACAAATTTCTTTTGTTAGCTTCTTTAGGCGGCACCCCAAAGAAGCAGTGCCCCCTAAAATGTTAATGACCCACTCACCCAAAAAATAGAATGAACCCGTACAGGAAAAAAATTAAAATTCATTGTCATGAGGGGAAACGTCCTAAAATTGAAACTGTGCACTCTGTAGTATGCCCCCCCCCTCCAACAACCGCCATTTTTGGGCACTAATGCTTTGGAGATCTTTCTTGCATAATTATGAAGAAATTCTTTAAAAATTTCGAAGATTTTAGGCTTAGCTGCACAAAACATCGTAAGAACATCTGAAGAATATAACTTAGGAAAAATCGCGAACTTTGACCGTTTGCCACCACCTCCTGTCCCTTACCCGGCCTGGCAGACCGGATGATAAATATTTTCCTACATCTGTACTTTCTATTTATACAAAAATTTTTAATGTACCTTATGATCGCATTTTTTATGTAGCCAGCTCTCGGTCTATAACTATTTTAAGCTTAAAATTAAAATGATTTTCCTCAACATAATATATACAGCACAGACTTTTTCCGTAAAAGAGCATTGAATTTCCAACTGTCAAACTTATGAATAAGTTTGCATATTCTACAACGAATAGAGTTTTTTCTATACAGGAGACACTAAAGTGCTTTGAAAAGTGATTCTAAAGATTTCATTGCAAAAGAAATATTTTTACTTTCCCCTTAAAAAAAAAACAAGTCTTTTAAACTCGATACAATAAATGACAAGAACTGTCTTAGGATCTCTACTAATTTCAATGGGGCATGCTAAAACTCCCATAGTTCCTTGCGCGCCTCAGCGGAATGGGGGAGTTTCCGAAATTTCAAAAGTATTTTTTTCTGAAAGAGCATGCTTCAAAACATAGGAATTGACCATTTTTTTATTTTTTGACACAGTTATATATTTTTTATGCATTATTTTAACCGGTGCGCAGATGCTATTCCGAAAAAAAAAACATCTGCGCATGACGTCAGTGGTGCACGTAAGCGCGAAATCTAATTGGTTGTAGTGAGATGACGAAGGTCATGACGTCACTGATTCCTGCGATTGGACAACTCAAGTCAAGCAAAATGGTATTATTATTGGAAAGAGAGCTGTTAGGTGCACCACTGACGTCACAAAAACCACGCCCCGTTTTCAAGG
Organism: Uloborus plumipes; assembly: GCA_038373865.1. Taxonomy (NCBI): domain Eukaryota; kingdom Metazoa; phylum Arthropoda; class Arachnida; order Araneae; family Uloboridae; genus Uloborus; species Uloborus plumipes. Next base: position 18,791 of record JAXGGA010014525.1, read on the forward strand.
TAGGGTATTTAAAAAAATTAATAAAAAATAAACTATTGGGAAAATTAAAGTATTTTCCGGGCCCATGTTATATTTTTATATCATTCTATCAATTTCAGTAACAAAAAGTAGTACTTTTGACTGAAGGAAACTCCCCCATTGGTGTAAGTTACTTCCGGCTATTTTGCCGCATTCGTCTTATTATAGAAACTCTGAGAAAAGTACCGATGAGTCTTCGATGTTTCAATACTCTTTTAACAACTATGTTTTTTTAGTTTTTTTTCAAAGATCAGTGTGATGATTTCTTTCAAAATATCAATGCTTTAACCACAGATGCGTATAGTGACAGTATTATTTTTAACACGCTTTCTGCTACGATTCCAACTGAAATAGTTGAATGTCACCGAATACAATAATCTTAGAGCATATATCACATCACAATTATATACTAATACCGAATAACTAATAGCAAAAGGATTTCTGCAGTAAAATGTTTTACACATTAGAAAACTTGTTCAATATAAAATAACGTTATACATATTCTTGTTTTTTTTCCGGTTAAAAGCAAAATGAGTTGAAAATTCATTCCAGAAAATATTAACGTCGATGTTTTACTTTTTCTGTTTTTATTTCAGTGCTTACCAATTCCGTTTTGCAGTTTTCTAAAAAAAAATAAGTAAAAACTGTTAGGATTGGAAACAAATATTATTGTTTACTGTAATAAGCAGAAGAAATAAATAGTAAATACCACTTCAACTGAGCCTTCCTGTCAGTGGTGTGCAGTACATATATTTTAACTCATCCTTTTTTCTTTCTTTTTTTAGATATGTTTTAAATCATGGTATTTTTAGAAATTTTTTCCATTCGCATAATTTATTTTGAAATATAAAAGGTGTTTCACCTAGATGCTTTTATCAATAAGCTGTACTTTTCTATTCGAATATTTATATCACTTAACTAGAGTTACCCACCACGGCTTTACCTGTGGTAAAATTCAAAGGATTTTCGCTGTTGTCGCTGTATTCATAATACACGAATTAAAAAAACTAAGTGCAATTCCCGCTTGGCGAAACTTACTATGCTTAACAGAGACTAATCTTTTTCAGTTATTTTCAATTTAAGCGAAATTCTAGTTTCAGCTAATGGCCTTTTTATTTACTCTATTTATTTTTAATTTTAGTTAGGATTTATTTTTTACTTTTTGTGGAATGTTATGGGAGATTATGATTTCGTCAAACATGCCAAATAGGCAAACAATTTACCATCATTGTTTTCATTTTGGCAGTATTCAATATCTTACCAAATATTTAAAAGTGCTCGCACTTTTTTGCTTCTTGTTTCAAAAACTTTGTTATGCGTGCATTGTATTTAGATCGCAAAATGATAATAATAATAATAGTAATAATAATAATAATAATCCAGCCTTTTGGAATGATAGTTCCATCAAAATTTCTAATGGGTTTAGAATGGTCAAAATAATTTATCTGCCGAATTTTTTACATTTTAAATGAGACTTTTGGAATGACCAATATTTTGAAAAGCTCGTAAAGATTTCTGTTCTCGGTAATGCTTTTGAGAATAGTTCAATAACTGAGATATTTGGTAGGCACTTTTCAGTTACAGGCGAAAATTAAAATTTTAAGCTCGCATCGTCGCCATGGTTTCCTCTTTTTCTCCTATTTTGCAGTTTAATTTAGATTTCAACAATAGGAGCTTCTAAAGTTTATTTGGTGAATTTTTTAAAAGGAATTCTCACATTATACTTAGTGGCTTTTTTTAGTTGGCGCATTATTTTACTTTCAACTATTAATCCTATGCGGAGAATTAGAAAAAAAAAAAAAAAAAGACGGGAGGATTTCGGCGATTGGAAATCTGGCCAAAGACCTGGGTATCTCTCCCTATTGGTGTCAAATCTTTGTCGACAATTCATGCGCGATGGAAATCTTTCCTTCGCAAACGTAAACTAAATGTCACTAAAACCAAATTATTATCGCCAAAAATTTGATAACCGAGCCAGATTCCCAATTATCGAATTATTCCCTTTTTCCGAGGCATGTTAATCATATGTGTAAAATTAGACACAAAAAGAACATTACCTTTTGATGATATGCAAATAAAATAGAAATTTCAAGAAGTAAATTAATAAATTTGTATGAAAATACTTATTAGAAGAATGGCGTATACAAAGTTAACTGCTTCTTATCCAAACACTGTAAAATGTACTTTTGCTAATTTTGAAGGGTTTTTTTTTCATAAATAATTCTAGAAAATGAAATAATAGAGAGGAAAACTTATTGCTCAAAAACCAATATAAGTTTCAGGAAATCAAAAAAAGAAGTAATCATCTGAAGAAGTGAATACAATAAAGCTGAAAATGAAACAAAATTACTTACTTTAAAAACAAAACAATGTGCGTGCACGGAAGAAATCTAGTTGATTTCACTTCAATTACAAAAACTGCTCCTTTGGAGTACGAAAACAGGGAGTAATAAGTTTTTAATTACCTAATTTTAATTAAATTTTAGAAAATCTAGGGTGGATTTAAAATTTTCGGCTATGACTTGCACATCATCAGTATGAGGACTAAATTTGTACCAATTTTCATAATCGTACATTGCGTAAATTTTCCAGGAGAGCGTTTGACCGTTACCATTGAAACTTCAAGCCTTCTGTCTGAAACGGTTGCTAGTGGCTACGTCATCAGATTGAGTCGAGTTTCTTTCATTTTCCAACTTGCTATTATACGCAAAACCCATTCAAACTAGCCAGAAGAATCTTATTCCAGTTGGATTTTATCACCGAAACGTACATTTTTTTTTTGATGATAAAAGATAAGATGTGCTTTCTTTCATGCATCATATTCCTTTATAATCTTGAAATTATCTTATTTTTAAGTGAAAGTTCCAGTAGTTTCCGGATTAGTTGACTGAGCTTTAAGTTTACTTGATTTATTTCAGACTTTCTATGCAAATTTAAATATTTATTCATGGAAAATGCTTGTCTAATTGAAAATTCTTTTTCCTGATTGTAAAAACTGCACTTTTTGTAAAATGTAACCTCCTGGTTCGAAAGTGAAGTCAAGAAGTTAGCTAAACTAAGCATTTTTCTAAACCATATATGCAACGATTTCGCAATGAAATGAAATTAAATTTACCTATTAAAGGATTATAAAATACTAGGTGACCCGTGCGGAATTCCGCAAAAAAAAAAAAAAAAAAACTCTAAACTTAAAATTTAATACGACAATTTTTATTGGCTTCATTATCTGCCCGAAGTTGCAACGCAGTGTCGAAATCTATAAAGAAAAGTCCAGCGTAAGTTAGGTGTAATCTTGTACGTTTGCACAACATCGCCATCAACTGCCGTCGTTCTGACAACTTTTCAAAGAGATCAAAGACACGTTCACTTTTACAACTACTACAAAAGTGATACCCTATATTAAAATCAAATACCCAAGGCTACTACTAAACTAAATACTAACGTTATCGCAAAACTACCATAGTATTTTGAAACAATAAAAGTTACAATTATGGTTTACCGAGCTAAGCCTTGGCTTGAAATGTCGCATTTAAAATTGATTTGAACAACAATGGTAACGATTTTAACAGTTGAGCAAAAAATTTAACTTTTTCAAACTTCAATCGCTTATAAGTCGCTTAAACGTGGATTTTCGAGATTCTCGTTACGCGGCGCTAGCGGAGAAACGTTCTAAAGAACGCATTTTTTTTAATCTTTCGAATGAAATCAAAATGGAGACTATACGACAATTATTTCGCTAGATAGAGTCAATTTTGTGCCCAAAAATTGAAGTTCGAATAAAAAACGAACCGACACTTTTTAGAGGGTGGGTCTAATTTTCGTTAATAGCCCGCGGCATAAGCTTCAAAATTATAAATTTTCATGCAATTCGATAAAGAAATGAGCGAGTTTCGACGGGGTATAGGATTCGGCTTAGAGAAATAATATATGGAGATTTAAAGCGTTTACAGTATTGCATTCACAAACACTTTGTATATATTCTAAACTCAAATACAACCTGCAGACGAAATATCTATGAGCAGCCATTTTCAGTAAAGTAATCCATTTCTGGCGAAAAACTCAAGTCCTTCGTGTGCTATATGATAAATATGCTGTGATACTTGTATTGTAAATTGACAGATTTAATGATAAGAATTTTACTAATACAGTGAGCTCTCACTTATGCGCCGGCCCAAGGGACCTACAGAAAAAGGCGCATAAGTGAAAGAAACGTATAATTGAATAAGCCTATTTAAAGGACTAAAACGCAACATACACTGGCGGAAAAAAAAATCCCAACACCAAGAAAGACTTGTGTTAGCTAAACGAAATTTGGTAGGCGTGTTTATATAACTGAAAGATGACATCGATTGAAATTTCGCGTTCCGCGCATAAGTGTGGCGCAGCTGGCGTCACTCAGAACATGCAAATAAGGCTTGTTTTAAAAGTGTGTTGCGAAGCTCGTAAGTATTATCTCCCCAAAAACAACAGTGTTGTAAAAAAATCCCCCGCTAAGAAAACCTTAAATACTCAGCCTTAAAAAGTTATGATATCGAGTTTTCCCGCCAAGTTTGTGCCAAACTACAACTAACCTGTATGTATAATTCTTTTAAATTGTTTTCAGTTTTGCCAGGCGGGAAGCTTTGTCTTGTGAGGTGGTTGCTTAATGAGTAAAAACTTCCCGCCTGGCAGGACTGAAAACAATTTAAAAGAACTATACATACAGGTTAGTTGTAGTTTGGCACAAACTTGGCGGGAAAACTCGATATCATAACTTTTTAAGGCTGAGTATTTAAGGTTTTCTTGGCGGGGGATTTTTTTACAACACTGTTGTTTTTGGGGAGATATCACATGTTTTTGCATTAATATTATTTCTTTGCCTGTTTTTTTTTTCTCTTCAAAATTTACTTTGCATGTTTTTTTTTCCCTTCAACATTTTTCTTGGCGGTCCGACATCTGTGGTTTTCTGGCGGCATGCATTTGGTGCAAAAGTTCAAGGATCTTCTTCAGTCTAGGATAAATTTGAAATCAATCACAATGTACCACCCGAACCGACGCAAAACAAAGCTAGTTGCTAACAATACTACGATTAAATTAAAAGTTTAAAAAAAAAAACCCAACCCTTACTGCCGATCTCATATTAAAATGAACTAAATTGAAGATCCCTTTTAAAAGCCTTATGCAATAAAATCAATTACAAATATTTTATTTGTTAACAAATAGAAACTGGCAACAGATGAAATTATAAATCATTGAGTTTTCTTTCCTCGTGGCCCAACAATGAAAACATAAATGCTCAGATGTTGAACAGAGCTAGTAGATAGAAATCGGACCAATTTTAAGCATTAATAACTCCGGGGTGCGATGACCCCGGGGGGTAAATTTTGGGAAAATGTCCTCAATGTCTCATCGAGAATATTCATACCAAAAATCAACACTAAAGACCCCCGGGGAGAAAAGATACGGAAAATAAAAACGAGGGGGGAGGGGGTGGGGGGTCGAAAAACCCCCTATGCCGAGCTTTGGGACAAAATAAATGTGGGTGCAAAAGCAGAGCTCAATCCGAGTTACCGTTTAGTCTGGACCCCTGTCAAACAATTTTTAAAAAGTGCGAAAAATAGCGATTTTATAACATTCTAGCTTTATACCCGGCGTTGCCCGGGTGCGTATTAATATAAAACTTTAGCTTCTCAAAAAATTCTAATAAAAATTTAACGCAAAACTTGTTCATAAACAACGTTCTTAGTTTCACCTTCAGGCGCAAGAATAAATAAATTTTTGGGTGAACCTACTCTCGAGCAGGCAACATAGAGCTGTCCGTGGAAGAAACAGGGAGAACTCAAATCCAATCCGGAGTACTTAATTGACTGTCCTTGTGACTTGTTGATCGTGATGGAGAACGCAAGCCTCACTGGAAACTGTAATCTCTTAAAGTAAAAAGGAAGATCCGTGGGGACGGTATACGTGGGATAAAAACCGTTTCACCTTCTCCTTTTCCAGACGATATTCACGCTGACTCTCTGTCTCCGATAGTCTTGATGTAGTAGTTCTCTTGTTGTTCTTTTAGACGAAACTGACGCTGACTCACTGTCTCCGATTGTCTTGATCTAGTTGCTCTATCTCTTGATCTCTTAGACGATACTCACGCTGCTCATTGCTCTGATGCTACTTCGATGCATCGCTCCACTCGTCGACGCTGCGAGACTCACATGCGCCGACTCACTTGCTCTGCAGATCGCTCTAGCACGGCACAACTCGAACGCTGCTCTTCGCTCATCTTCAACTTCGCTCTCTCGCGACTCCCTCATCTTCGACGTTTTTCAGCGTACGTTGGTTATCTTTTGCTCGCTTAGGATGAACTTTAGTCCTATGGCTATGCCGGTTTCTTCGAAGGCATTTCTTGCAGACGTGGTAGCTATCAATATCCACTTACAATTCAAAAATTTATGTTTTTCTTATTCGTTGTTTCCGAGCCTCGAGGTAGAAAGGTTGATAAATCAGAAATAAATTACTTTCTCGCTTTAAAGGTTTATCTCTATCAGTTGAAAAGAAAAAAAAAGCAGTTTAATTGTTTTTGACTTATTTCATGCTAAAATGAAATAGGTGAGCCTTGAAATGAAAATTCATTGTTTTAATTTTAATCTTTGTTGGAAAATGCTAATATTTAAATACCATAAATTTTATCAATTTGTAACCTAAAGGCTCATGTCGATTAAAAAAATAGGCCTAATAACAGGCTAGATTCTTATAAAAGGGTCATTTTGTGACAAAAAACTTGAATTTGAGCTTTTTAGATTTTTTAAAATTTCAAGACCCCGCCTATGAGAATTCTAGGGCATCAAGGAACCTCTGTGTCAAGTTTGATGAAAATCTGACGCAAACTGTGGATTTGTATAGAGAACAAGTATATATACATACACTCATTTTTATAGATATAGATATCACCCCTCCCCCTGAGGGTCCTGGATGTTTTGCTTTAGTATGTGCCGTCAGGGGCCGCTGGAGATTGAGTATACCAAAAATGAACTCTAAGGATCTTTATGGGGCTGAGATACAGAGGGGTGAAAACCCCGGTTTGGTTACTCGCGTAAACAGTCCTAGTCGCTCTTTTACATTTTCATTGGCGACGGAAATTTCTTGGCGGCTTGTATTTGGTTTTCTTGGCGGGGCGGGACGCTCCCGCGTCCCGTGATTTTTCCGTAAATTTGACGAATTGCGTTTATGTTAGCCAGGAATGCCTTTAAGAAGGCGAAGAAGCCATTATCAACAGCTCACCGAGTTTAAACGAGGTCGTACAATTTGGCTACTAGAAGGTGGATTTTCATTTCGCGATATTGCAGAAAGACTTGGGGGGAATGTTTCCACCATGCATGATTATGGAAGCTATGGTCAAGGGATGGTACTACCTCAAGAAGATCGAGTTCCGAGCTGCCACGTGGTACGACTGAGAAGGAAGATCGCCGAATCTTGCGTACTGCTGTGGCGCATCGTATTGCATCTGGGGCTGACATTCGAGCTGCAGTTGGTACCGTCGTGACCCAAGGAACGGTAAGAAACTGTTTACTTCAAGGACAGCTCCGAGACAGGCAGCCTGTAGCCGGTAATCCATTGACTGCAAACCATTGCCGTTTCCGACGGCAGTGGTGCCAAGACAGAGTTCACTGGAGGTCGGAGTGGAGTTCTGCTGTAATTTTTGATGAAAACAGATTCTGCCTTAGTGCCAGTGGTGGCTGTATATTGGTCAGAAGGAGGCCAGGGGACCACCTGCATCCAAGTGGTCTACAGCCTAGACACACGGGACCCACACCTGGAGTCATGGTCTCTGGAGCAATTTCCTACGACAGCAGGGGCACTCTCGTGGTTATCCCAAACTCACTGACTGAAAATTCGTCGTCAGTCTGGTAATTTAACCAGTAGTACAGCCCTTCATGAGTAGCATTCAAGGGGAGTTTTCCAACAGGATAACGCTCGCCCTCACATCGCTGCTGTAACGCAATGTGCTCTACAGAGTGCTGACATGTTACCATGACCTGCAAAATCACCAGATCTGTCTCCAATTGATAACGTATGGGATATCATGGGGTGGCACCTTGAGCATCATCCACAGTCAGCAATGACGGTCCTAGTATTGACACAACAAGTGCAACAAGCATGGAACTTTATACCACAAAGTGACATTCGGCACCTGTATGACATAATGCATGCACGCTTGCAGGCTTGTCTTCAAAATTCTGGAGGTTACACCCTCTATTAAATTAACATAATTTCACATTTGCACAGCATTTTCTTGAGCTTAAATTAGCCAGTGATCTTGTACATTTAATCAATTAAACATATTAACTAGATAATTGCATTACCCTAATTTCATTACTCTACAGTAATTTTTTCTTAGTGTTGCGATTTTTTTCCCGCCAGTGTAGTTTCTAATGAGAGAATGAATAAGAATATTTCTATAGAACAGGGACATATTACCACGGTTTAGCAATTACATACTGTAGCGTAACTACAATGATAAAGAGAGAACAAAAATTGTAGCATACCTAATTACAAACTGTTCCCTTTAAAATGATCCATAAGAAGTAATTGTCCCTCTACGAACTCTAGTTTATGCGGATAAAATGTCTTCCGTTAGCAATAAGCTCGAAAGATTAAAGAGGAAAGTGAAGAAACCTGTTTATTTTTTAAAGAAAATAAATTAATTTTTTTACATTTCAGGGAAAATTCAGCGCATAAGTGATTTATCTTTAGAGCGACGCATAAACGAATGATACTATCATTTTTTTGCTATGAAATGTGCTGGGACCATTTAAAATCGTCGTATAATTGAAAAAGGCGCATAAATGAGGCGGCGTATAAGTGAGAGTTCACTGCAATTGGTTTTGGTCCGTTTTTAAAAAAATTGCTGAAAGTGAAATATGTACCAATTTACCTATTGTATCTTCGACAATTAATTTCGCTAAAAGTTTGCAAAAGCCATTTTAGTAAAATCTACTTTTTCCAAACTTTAAAATTGACTTAATTCAATTAAAGTATTTTTGTCAATATTTTTTTTTTTTGATGTGATTTCAAGTTCGTTAATTTTACGCTAGTCAATTAAAGTAAAATTTTTGGCGAAATTTCAAAAGCCATCTCCATATATTATTTCTCTAAGCCGAATCCTATACCCGGTCGAAACTCGCTCATTTCTTTATCGAATTGCAAGAAAATTTATGATTTTGAAGCTTATCCCGCGGGCTATTAACGAAAATTAGACCCACCCTCTAAAAAGTGTCGGTTCGTTTTTTATTCGAACTTCAATTTTTGGGCACAAAATTGACTCTATCTAGCGAAATAATTGTCGTATCGTCACCATTTTGATTTCATTCGAAAGATTTAAAAAAATGCGTTCTTTAGAACGTTTCTCCGCTAGCGCCGCGTAACGAGAATCTCGAAAATCCACGTTTAAGCGACTTATAAGCGATTGAAGTTTGAAAAAGTTAAATTTTTTGCTCAACTGTCAAAATCGTTACATTGTTGCTCAAATCAATTTTAAATGCGACATTTCAAGCCAAGGCTTAGCTCGGTAAACCTTAATTGTAACTTTTATTGTTTCAAAATACTATGGTAGTTTTGCGATAACATCTCCATATATTATTTCTCTAAGCCGAATCCTATACCCGGTCGAAACTCGCTCATTTCTTTATCGAATTGCAAGAAAATTTATGATTTTGAAGCTTATCCCGCGGGCTATTGACGAAAATTAGACCCACCCTCTAAAAAGTGTCGGTTCGTTTTTTATTCGAACTTCAATTTTTGGGCACAAAATTGACTCTATCTAGCGAAATAATTGTCGTATCGTCTCCATTTTGATTTCATTCGAAAGATTGAAAAAAAATGCGTTCTTTAGAACGTTTCTCCGCTAGCGCCGCGTAACGAGAATCTCGAAAATCCACGTTTAAGCGACTTATAAGCGATTGAAGTTTGAAAAAGTTAAATTTTTTGCTCAACTGTCAAAATCGTTACATTGTTGTTCAAATCAATTTTAAATGCGACATTTCAAGCCAAGGCTTAGCTCGGTAAACCTTTGTTGTAACTTTTATTGTTTCAAAATACTATGGTAGTTTTGCGATAACGTTAGTATTTAGTTTAGTAGTAGCCTTGGGTATATTTGATTTTAATATAGGGTATCACTTTTGTAGTAGTTGTAAAAGTGAACGTGTCTTTGATCTCTTTGAAAAGTTGTCAGAACGACGGCAGTAGATGGCGATGTTGTGCAAATGAAGCCAATAAAAATTGTCGTATTAAATTTTAAGTTTAGAGGTGTTTTTTTTTTTTTTTTTTTTTTTTTTTTTTTTTTTTTTTTTTTTGCGGAATTCCGCACGGGTCACCTAGTTAGTATTTAGTTTAGTAGTAGCCTTGGGTATTTTATTTTAATATAGGGTATCACTTTTGTAGTAGTTGTAAAAGTGAACGTGTCTTTGATCTCTTTGAAAAGTTGTCAAAACGACGGCAGTAGATGGCGATGTTGTGCAAATGAAGCCAATAAAAATTGTCGTATTAAGTTTTAAGTTTAGAGTTTTTTTTTTTTTTTTTTTTTTTTTTTTTTTTTGCGGAATTCCGCACGGGTCACCTAGTTTAACAATATTAACACAATTCTCTCAAATTTAAAGAAATTGGTCAACGAAATAAATGAGGACATAAATTAAAATTATCTACTTATGTTAAAAACTGAGTATCTTTCTATGTCACGCTTCTTTCTCCTGAACGCCAATGAACTGAAAGTCGAACCAGGTACCGATAGATAGGTAATTTTTCAGGCTTCATTAGTTTCAATTTATATAATTATACGATTTTAATTAGCGAAGATATCAATTAATAAGTAGTCAAATTTAAAGCGATTAAGCCTAATAAATGATTAAATATGAAATCCATTGTTGAAACGTGGTTGCTATGAAACAGTGATAACAATGATAATGAGAATTTTGAATGAAGGCTTAACTAAATCAAACACGAAACTCATAAGCGGGCCACTTACATAGTATTTTTATCGCTAGCTACTTGTAATATTTTGAAACATTCATTTGTTGAAAAGCCATCTACTTATATTAAAGCTGAGTATCTATGTCTGCTTTTTTCCTTTGAGCGAGCTGAACTTACTGAAACTTTCCTCACCATCTTGAAGGCGCGAAGCATCTCAATAATTCGAATGATTTTTTTATATAGGAAAAAAGTAAAGGCGTGAAGCGCCTGTTAGCGAGCTGCCTTGGCAGGGAGTAGTTTCTTGAAATTTTCCTCACTACTTTCAGGGCACGAAGTGCACGTGCAACGTCGGGCCACGTGCGTGGTATGTCTTGAAATCGAATGAACATTAAATTATATCAAATAATATAACTTCAGAATGAGGTAAAAGTTAGAGAAGGGGGACGTTATGCATCAACATGCCGCAGGAAGCTAATCTAGCTGCCCTGGCAGCTAGTGACTAACATAAATGTTGCGCTAAACATATTGGAAAACGTTCAAGTGGCGATTTTTGGCACAATATTATGATTGCGAAAACTACTTTCGACGACAGTTTTGGTTTGACGAAATTTTAACTGCTCCTTGACATTTTATAGCTCTGCATGGTTTTTGAAGGTCTGATTTGTAAAAAAAGAAAAGTTTGCGAGTCAAGAAATTGAGCCAAATTTTTAGCTACGCCAACAACCAATGATGTCGAAAATCATTGTACTTTTAAATTTAGAGCAATACATAGGGACGACAACCTACTATTGGATCTCAACTAAAGAAATAAAATCAGAAGCAAACAAACTGATATTAAAAGTTAAGTACAAATTGCGCTTTTGTGAAAAAAAAATAATAAGCATGAATAAAACTTTACTTAAGAAAAAAATAAGTTAAAATTAATTCCAGAAAGCCGCCCACAACTTCTACTTATCTCAACATCACGATCATGAATATCCATGTATTAATATGTGTCAAAAATATTAAAGTATTTTCTTATGAATAATACTGAACTTGCAATTATAAATACAAATAATAAAATCATATAAATTTTTGAGCTTTAGGCAAACATTTTAAAATTCGATTATTTACTTCTATTATGACAGCAGTGATATAAGTTTTGAGTTTTTGACAGATTTAATTATAATAGCAAAATTAATTAAAACTTCGTAAGGCAGTTTAAAATCATTTAGTATATGTAATTCTAACAACCATAATTCATGTTTTATGCTAATGAACATTTATATTATTACTTGACTGTAACATTTTTTCCATTCATAAATTTTTTCAGACCGACGAAAAAAAAGAATGCAAACAAGTGCTCGAATTCTGAGTATTGAGGAAACTATGATGAGAAAAATAAAGCTCATATTTTTTTCGTTCCCTTGATCTTCCGTTTGTAATTTATGAAAAAATACAGTGGCATGTAAATAAATATTTTTTGGAACTGTGCTTTGGATATTCACTTCAAAAAAGTTTTATATGATACAAAGTTCGATTTTCTTCTTTTCAAAATCAACAATTTTTCAACAATGAAAAGTTTAATAAAAACGTACCAATAAAATAAGCGCCAATATAATCCGCTTGCCTCAAGTGAGTGACGTCACAAATCAGACAGAAGGCTTGGAGTTTCGATGGTAACGGTTTGACCCGCGACTCATGACGTCATCAAACTTTGATTTTATATATATAGATTACAAATTAAAAATGTTACAAAAGTGTTTAATATTTATAATAATATTTGAAAATTTTCTATTTGAAATAAATACATATTAATTCCGTTTTCTTTATCAACTTAAACCCCAATTCTTTTTAAAACTAATGGATTTTTAGCTGCTGTAATTACTTTTCGTCTGTTTTTAGTTGTTAATCTCCTTAACAAATTTATGAACAAGTAATTTTTCTAGGGAAGGGGGGGGGAGGGAGCGCTAACAATCCTTTAAATGAAAAATGAAAAATTTTGGGTGTTTAATAATTATGTTGCAGGAATTTGGGGGAAAACTCCCAAACCCTTGGTTTAACATTCTTAGCCCATACTAATACGGTATTTTTTACATGTAAGGCCTATGAGACTCCCCCCTCC
>JAXGGA010014526.1:0-31844 GCA_038373865.1 Uloborus plumipes
CATTTTTAGTTTAATAGTATTTCTTGATGTCCTTTTTTCCGTCGTAAAATATGCTTATATAATAAAAATTATTATTAGCTTTAAAATAAAATTAATGAGATTTAGAAAATTTTGTGTTTTACTTAGGATCATACGAGGGAATTATGGGTCGAAAAACTGCAAGATTTTTTTTTCTGAAGTATCAAAGATGAAATGATTTAATTTGGCATGGAGTAAGCTAAAACAATTTAGAAGTTATTCAAATAATCCTTTCCCCAAAATTGAATTATTATTAATATTATTTAAATTATTGAGTGACCTATTATTGCCCCAAATACTGGCAGTTATGAGTCAGACACGGGGTAAATATGGGCCACCCCTTCCTTTTAAATTGATACAGGTTAAAATTAAGTAATGATTCTAACTTATCATTTATTACCGACATTACAGACTATCTGCATCCACAGCAAAATATTTCTTCTGTTCAAGTGTAGAATGAATTAAGTATAGAACAATCTTTCTTAACATTTCCCAAGTAGGAATGTTTTTGCAATTATTTTGTTTCAAATTCTCCCACCGCATTTTCCTTATCAAAAGTAATTCCAAATTAGACTCATTTTGCATATGGGGGATTGTCTATAGCATCTCAAGGTGCTTTTACTGTTTTTACAAAAAGTTTTTATTTTAATGTTTCTGCCTAGGATTTTTTCCTCTGTGCATTTGGTTTCCTTCTGCTTCTTTTTCACCTGCTGTTAACAAGGTTCAAGACAGTTAGATTCGTTAAGTGCAAAATTTGTATTAATTTGTCTTCTTATTAGGGATGCACCGTTTAATCGATCATAATCGGAAATTTGCCGATTATTAATAATCGGCAAAATCGGGCCGATTAATCGGCCAAAAAATATCTTTTTTTAAATTTTATTCGTAAAGTATACCTTTACTAAGAAACTACGATAAATAATTTTATTAAGAGTAATAATAATCCTCACAGTTGATTTAAAGTTTTTAATAAATTAATTCTCTTACTGTGAAAAAATATACATAGACAATGTTGCAACATTTTTCATGTGGCGACAGTTTCCTTCTTAGTAAAGTGCTTTAGACAACCTCTAATTTTCACAAAGAATAAAAGTCTTGAATTAAATTGCTACTAATTACTAAAAAAAATTAATTAAAAGTACTCCTAAATTGGAGTACAGACTCCCTTCTCCCTTTTTCTGAATTTTTATGTCCAATTAACATAATTAACATTGTGTTAATGTAATGTTATTGACAATAATATGAAAATTTGATAAAATATTGTGGGAAAATGGAAAAAAAAAATCTTCTCTTGGAAATAAATTACTTACTATTTCTAAACTCGGTATTGTATAAGAGAGAAAAAACAGTGATAGCAAAATTGGTAGTATTAAAAACAATCATCCTTATCGTTAATCGGCTGAGCCGATTAATCGGCCAATTATCAACAACCGATTAATCGGCAATCGGTCAATTTGCTTATCGTTGCATCCCCACTTCTTATTTTGGTACTTAAGGCGTATGTATTGTTATTTTAGTTACTGATGTATACTGTAATTGCTTACTAACATCTTTACTAATATATAAAGCTGTAGAGTTTGTTTGTTTGAACGCGCTAATCTCAGGAACTACTGGTTCGATTGGAAAAATTCTTTTTGTGTTGAATAGTCCATTTATCCAGAAAGACTTTAGGCTATAGTTTGAAAAGATTCGATAGGCGATTTTTTTTTTATTCGAATTCAAGGCAATTTTCTCATAAATCGCCGAATACTGGGGTTAAAAATTACTTACATATATTAATGTTACATATCGTTGGAAGCAGAAAAATTTTGTCCGTCCTATGCAGTTTGTTCTGATTCTGTATCTTAAACACAGCACGAGTTATTCAATTTTTAAACTTGCCTTTTGCAAGGCTTCACCCGATTTCTTGCAATACTTGGTTCTTTAAAACCATCAATAAAAATAAACTAATTATTCCACAGTTTTGATTTTTACGCCATTGGATAGAGCGATATTTTTAACTCCAGAATTGATGTGACTTACAGTCGAAGAACCAAGCTTTTATCTCCACTAGAAAAAAAGTTACAAGCGTTTGAACTTTGAGTTCGAAAACCTCTTTCCTGATCAAACTATTAAAGTTTTATTGCGTTGCTATGGCGACATCTTTTAAATTCATTGTTGGTGTCCTTTTCTTCATTTCGTTTCTTAAAAGCATTTCATTTTACGGCATTTCAACAAGGCAAATAATGCGATCGTCCGTGTTTCACTTGAATTCCTGCATACTTAATGGCTTATATTTTTTTCTGGTACCATTTTGAAAATGTGTTTCAAATTAAATTGTAATTCATGTTTTTAGCAGGGACTTTTTTTGGCTGCGATCTAAATATTAAAACAACTTTTTTGTTTGGAATTTTGCAATTAATGTTACAGGAAGAGAGCGGTTTGGAAATATTTGTTTTTGGTAGGGAATTGTATTTGTTTATTAGGGAGAGTGTTAAATATGTGCTACTTGACATTGTTTTTATTCCGGAGGAAGCATGTGCAAATAATGAGATTGACTTTTTTATGCGGGAAAGTTTTTTAGCGAGCCGCTTTAGCGGGGAGTAGTTTTTTGAAACCGGTTTCGCTAAAACTTTCCTCCCTCCTTTAAATGCGAGCCAAATTGGCGGCGAGTAATTTGTTTTAAGTTTCCTTACTACTTTAAAGGCGAGCAGCCTTGGCGGCGAATAGTTTGCTGAAACTTTCCTCGCTACTTTAAAGGCGAGCTGCCTTGGCGGTTATATATCATTACTGAAACTTTCCTCGCTACTTTAAAGGCGAGCTGCCTTGGCGGTTATATATCATTATATACCGCCTTGACGGCGAGTAGTTTATTTAAATTTTCATCACTACTTTAAAGCCCGTGCAACGCCAGTCTCCACAGCTAGTAGTTTATATGCAAGGTTCAACTTGATTTGCAATCTAAAATTGGGTGATACAGTTAAAGGTGATGTAACATACACTGGAGCATTAAAATTTCTTTGAGAGAGTTTGGCAGAATAAAATATTTATTAAAGTAAATACTGATAGTTATGGACGTAGAAATAAATTAGAAAAATACCTAAAATAACTGACCAAGAATTATCCCGGTGACCAGGAATAAAACCAGTAAACTGGGGTATAAATCAGTGTGCTTTTAACATTATTTTTTTTTAATGAGAAGAAAAATGTATGTAGGTATGAAAAGGTTAGACTATTTGCAACTAAAAACTAGCACCAACAATTTTAATTTATAAGTGCGTCGCTGACATGAATCTTTAAAAAATAATGATTTTCCGAGGTAATCTTTTTTGATGTTTTTATATACGTGAGAAAATATGTTTTATCTTCTCTTATTTATACTACCGTTGTATTATTTTTTATCTTAATAAAAGAAAATTAAATGTATAAGGATGACTTAAAATAACTTATTGGTTTTTTAGCCTACTTTCCCATTAAAAATAAAAGAAAGACGAAAAAAGCATTAAAAGTAGCTTAATGCATCTAAAAAATATCGCCAAGTCCAAAAAATATCGCCAAGTTAAAAAAAATATCGCCAAGTCCAAAAAATATTGCCAAGTTAAAAAAAATATCGCCAAGTCCAAAAAATATCGCCAAGTTAAAAAAATAAAGAGGTAAAATGAATATCGAAAAATTAAAAAATTTGAAAGTAGGGTATTGAGATGGGGAATTTGTGTGTCGGTCTGTCGGTCTGTCTGTCCCCCCCTAATAACTTTTGAATGAACATTCCGATTTGGACAAACTTTTTTTTGTTGGAAAGATCTCGGCGAGTACAGCTCATTCCCATTAATTTTTTGATTTGAACAATTTTTGGTTCAATTTTGAGCCGTTCAAAAAACCAGTCCCGCGATACTAACTTTTTAATGAACAGACCGATTTGAACAAACTTTTTTTTGTTGGAAAGAACTTTTCAAGGGTACTTCATTCCCGTATTTACATTTCCGATTTGAACAATTTTTCGTTCAACATTGAACCGCTCAATCAAGCTGTCACCCCTAATAACTTTTGAATGAACAGTCCAATTTAAACAAACTTTTTTTTTGTTTGAAGCATCTCGGCAAGGATACTTTATTACCGTATTTAAATTTTCAATTTGAACACTTTTGGTTCAACATTGAACCGTTTAAGCAACCTTTCTCCACCTAATAACTTTTGAGTGAACCGTCCGAATGGAATAATTTTTTTTTGTTTGAAAGATCTCAGCGAGTGCAGCTCATTCCCATATTTGATTTTTCGATTTGGACAATTTTTGGTTCAACTTTGAACCGTTCAAACAACCGGTCCCGCGATGCTAACTTTTGAGTGAACAATCCGATTTGAACAAACTTTTTTTGTTCGAAAAATCTTTTCAAGGATACTTCATTCCCGTATCTACATTTTTGATTTGAACAATTTTTCGTTCAACATTGAACCGCTCAAGCAACCTTTCCCCACCTAATAACTTTTGAGTGAACCGTCCGAATGGAATAAATTTTTTTTTGTTTGAAAAATCTCGGAGAGGCTTTCCCATACATTCCCATATTTTGCTTTTTGATTTGAACCATTTTTCGTTCAATATTGAACCGTTCAGAAAAAAAAAATAACATTAGCGTCTACGGGGAATTTAAGTCGAATGTTGATCCTGAACTTAAAGTCGGATTTCCTTCAAATTAACTTTGTAAGAAAATGGTTTTGATAAATAATGTTTGTAACGTACTTTTCTGAGTAATCTTCTGTGAGAACTCTGATTCCGACTCCGACTCTGCAAACATGGCGGAAATGCAGGCTCAGAAAAAAAATTACTGACTGTGCAGACGATTTTTTGTTTATTTATTCATTTGTTTTATTTTATTTATTATTATAATTATTATTATTATTTGGCAGACGATGTTTTTTTTTGTAACAAAAATTTTTCATTCACGAGAACATTTTATTCTTTATTTATATTTAACAACTGGCAACAGATTAAAAGTGAAATTCGAGACGTTTTATTAACGGACGAGTTTTTTTTCTTTTTTTTTTCTTTCTTTGATAAAATGTGTTTTGATGCTCTTTGTACTTTTATTTATTTATTTATTTTATTATTATTTTATTTTATTTATTTATTTTTTTTTTTGAAAACGATGGAGGATTTTTTCTACGGAGGAACTGTAACAGTTACACTCTTTAAGAGGTCTTTAAAAGGCGACAAAACTTTATTTATTCGTTAATTACTTTTTACGTGTCTATTTCATCTGATGAAAGGGGTATATTTTGCTTTTCGAAATCAGCTCTAAGTGCTAAAAAGGTATGTTTGACATAATTTTAAGTCTCAGATAATCAAGAGAATAATGATCAGATGCGAGAATGCCGATGTCGATGTACGGGAAAGTAGGCTCGTTTAGTTCTTGACAGAACTTCTTGTTAAAAATATTTTTAACAGTAAAAAGTTAATGACCGTTATTTACCCTGAAGAAAGTAACCTATAAGTCCCTCGTTTTACCCTGACCCTACTGGATTTAGCAATGTTTTGATTTTAAAACTTTCCGAAATCATTGCATATTTGATTATACATTGCAAAATTTTGGTGCAACTTACAGAACAAGTTTTAGACACTTGTATCTAATGTGAGGAGCATCCCCCGTAGGGTTGTCAGTGGGGCAATTAATCCTTAATCAGGTGGGGCATATAACCATTTTGCCAAGGTTGTTTGTCTCACCCCCTAGTGTTTAAACGGAAAGCCCATGTGACTTTTGCCGTTAAAAATCGTAATTATTGGTAGTAACCAGTAGAAAATGACTCTATATTATTCCAGACAGTTCTTTGAAAACTATTACCTTTGAAAAAATTAGTTACTATTGCACTGTGTGGATGTCATTATAAAAACTTATAAACTGGAGCATTTAACCTAGCGGGGCAAGTAAGCCTGAATTACTCTAACATAAATTGTGCTGATTTCGAAACTATTAATGTAACATATTTTTTTTTAAGTTGTCAACTTTCATTATAGTTTTATAATAGCTATTTATTTCAATAAGTGCACTGGTTTTTTATTTGGCTCGATATCTGTCACCAACTATTTGTTCTACAGCAATGCCTGAAATTTAAAACTAATTTCGAAAACCTGCGTTACAGAAAATTTGCTTTGACAATATTGTCCTTTAATGTTTAAGTGGTAAATGGTTTTTTTCAGTTGATATATATTTCTGAGATCAACGCAATCCCCAGTTTATATGCAGTGGTCTCCACGAAGTGATTTTATTTTCTCTTTCATTAATCATTGCTGCAATGTGTATTCCCGTAAAGCTCAGCGCAGTTGAATTACTTTCGTGGAACAATCTTCATCTCCATCAGCGTTCTGTAATGCCCCCTCGTATGTCCCGAGTTCATTAAAGCAGAAAATCTACCTGAATACAACCGACTAATCATCACTTGTATAATTACATTAAAAGCTTTCTCGAAGCCATTTTATCAATCGGAACGTTTTTCGTTTTATGTTCTCAGATTAATTTACGGGAAATCAGGAATTATTTGTCCTTTTAGTTGGCAGACATAATCGGATTTTCTACTGGCTAGTTTTGCAACAAGCTGCTTTTCAATTACTACGCTACCTGTTTGAAATCGCTCTTTTAAACTCTTTCTTTCTGGAGAAAGGGCGAACGGAACCTTGCTAAATACTTTTGCGTGAACCTACCACGATTCATTAAAAGATTATATTCTTAAGTTTGCCTTTAGAAATGGAAGGGTGTATGAGGAGAGTTTGCCGTCCTAGGAAAAGGAAAATTAAAAGCGATACGGTGAAGATGTAGGAAATGTCGAAATGTATCATTAGTATTCTGAAAAGAGGCAATGGGCTGTAATGAATTTTCGGTAAAATACTGGCGTTAAAGCTATTTTTGAAAAGTTAAAATTTCTTCTCTGCGAAAACAAATAATTTTTAAAGAAAGTCCATTAGTATTCAGAGGATTATCTTCATTAAAGTCATTTCCAACAGCCTTTTGTTTTTATGCAGTGAAACATAATTATATATAAATATTTTTGGAGCACGAAAACTACTGGAGACGCCATCGAATTTTCTATATTAATTTTAATGAGAGGAATCAAAAGCTGCTTAATGCGTCTTTAGTGACTAATTAGGAGATTTAAAAACAATAGAAACATTAAGTAAGACGGAAGGTCATAGTTAAGTAAACATAAAGTTGAGTATCTGATTCAATGAAAAGACATGAGTTGAGAGCGACAAATACTATTTTAAACTAACAGTGATGATAGTTATAACAATAATTCTTCTCCAAAACTGTTAGCTGGCCACAATATTTTCCACATTTTCATTGAAACAATTTTGTAGTGCAAACCGGTTCTTCAACTTGAAAAATATCATATCAGTAATACTTTGTGAATGCAAATGAGCAAAATGCAGGTAATGCATTAATAAAATATTTTACATAAAAACTAGCAGCGGTGTCAAGACTTCAAAAAGTCCTTCTTTAGAATAGCTCTTTTAAAAATTAACGAAAAAAAAAGTCTTTAAGGAGTCCATTTATTTCTCGGAAAATCAAAATAAAGCTTGCTTATGAATTCCTATCCACATTGAGAAACCTAAAGTCTTTTTTTTTTAAGTGGAAAGTTCATCTCCCCCTCACCCTCATTTTTTTCGGAGAAGGCTCTTTCGTAATTTTCAAGCTCGTGTGGTAGGGAAGATTGGAGAAAAAGGGACAAAACGACACTTTTTAGGTATGAAGGGAAGCTAAGAGATTTTTTGAGTGTTTTTAGAATTAAAATTAGGCAGCATCGCTCTTATACGTTTGAAAGGCATTGTTCCGAGTTCGAAAGCAATAATGTACGTAGTTATTTGAGACTTTTATCAATACATGCTGGTCTTGCGTCAAAATTGGGTTAAAATCAGCATTTGAACAATTTTTAATCACTTATCATTTTATACAACGATACATGGATAAATGCAATGATACATGATTAACGCCCCCCAAAGCAATTATAATGAACTTCTGAAAATGTGTAATGGTTCTTCTTCAATTTGTCTCTGTTTTACTTAGGTTAAAAATGAATATCTTAAGAAGCTAATTTCAAGAAAATATTAAATTTTGTGCAGTGAATGTTGTTTTACTTGTTTGATGCAGTTACAAATTTGTAGTTATATTTTTGAATGATACTCTTAGAGGTAATTTTCAATTACAAAATAGTACGCAAAATTTTCTGCAAAACTCAAGCATTTTCACAGTGAATTAAAATAAAAAATCCTTTTTTTTTGACAGATTTTGGATATTTAAATTGTTTAAGCATTTTTAGTTCGTTCCTGCGACGATTAAACGAAAAAAAAATGGAATGTATTTTACGTAATTCAAACCATAGTTTCTCTTTTGGGAAAATTTTTGTAAATATCATATTTCATCAATGACGGGGAACATATTAGAAATTAAAATTTACTTTTCATTTTAAAAACTTTTCATTCTTCAAATGTACCTTTCGTGGTTTGGGACTTTTTTTGTAAATATCATATTTCATTAAGGACGAGGAACATATTAGAAATTAAAACGAACATTTCATTTCCAGCTAACAGTGAGCTACTAGAGAATTTTGCTTCCAGTTGAAAGGTAATCTCAGCTTCAATGCCTGCCCTCTCTTCATAACAAGAACAAAAGGTAGTCCCTGAATGTCATAATTAATCTGTAGAACAATTTACTTGCAATTCTTCTGCCCTATCCCAAGATAAAATATAGTAACATGCTGTTTATTGCAGTATTTAGCAGATAGGGATTAAAACGAAGAAATGTTCAATAGCCACCCAGTTAATGAATGCCTTTAACCAGTGGACGAACTAAAGTTTTTAAAGTCATTTTCTTTTGGAAACTGAGTAGAAGGAATTAATATTGGCCATTCATCTAAGAAAAACTTTCCTAACCTTGTTCTATACAAAACATTAAGAACGGTTCATTCACAGGGGGATGTTTATTCACTGATTAGAGTGCATTTCCAATTTATCATGGTAACCGAAATAATACGGACTTATTCATTTCAGACAAGAAGATCATAACATAATCAATTAGAACCAACAACAGGCCATAACATCATTGTTTCAACTATAGATCAGTAGGCAGATTGATCACATGCGAAGCAAGCAATCCTACGAAATTAAAAGCCTTTGTGATTTTTTTACTCATTTTATTCAAAGTCATTATAATTGAACTCACAGTCGCAGCACATAAAATACACGACAACACATAAACTTCAATTATTTGATTCCAATGCGTACGAAGTATTCAAATACACGTTTTTAATCGTTACTTCTGTACTCATCAGTAATAAGAGTGAGTTTATAGATAGTTCAAAGAAATCTAAATTTGTACATCTATGTTCAAAACCTTTGATTGACAAAAAAGGTATCGCGTTAAAAGGGGGGAAAAAGGAAAAAGAAAAAATCACAAAAATAAGAAAAATAAAGCAAGCAAAATTATATTTTCTGTTTTGTTCTTCGTATTTGATTTGTAAACTATGAAATACAAAGACAAAATGTCATTTTCCGTCAAAATAGTTTCGCCGTTAAAACTGAAACTAGTTTTTTAATCAAAACTGACATTTCCTCCAATGTGAAATTGCCTATGTACAAGCAAAACTGCATACTACCGTTCATCTTCAAACCTACGATGTTTTACGCATTTAGCAATGTATCTCTATTCGAAAATGAAATTCTATTCAAATCCCCGGCTCCTCACTTTTTCTATGTAACTTCCACCCTGGAAGGAGGGGAAACATGATCGGGCACTCCAACCCCCGCAACAGGTCCATCTCCCCCGCTGCGTAAATGAATCATGACGCAAAGCGCAACTAGTGTTTCACGTCCTTTTTTAAATGATGGGGGAGAGTGCATCCACAGGTCCTGCCTATTCGTGGATCCTGCTTGTTGCGACATTTTGTCCTTCTCGATAATGGGTGAGATTTCTCGCAATGATTTCTCAATGTGTTATCGATTGGCCGTAAAAATTTCCTCCTCACGCAGAGCGGGTTCTTTGAAGCGAATTGCTTCTCGGAAGTGTTTGGAAAGCTCACGGTGGTTTAAAATCACAATTTCTGAGCAGGACACAGAATTTACAATGAAATATGGGGTGAAAAAAGTCATAGCATGTTACATTAATCAACAAAAGTTCTTAAAACATGATTTCTTCCGTTTTCATAGTCTTCATCTTTTGTTTTCATGTTTGTTTTGTTAGAATGTTTCATTTCAGATAGTGTTATTTTAAACCATTCTACGGTCAGATTTAATGAAACTTCTAACCATTCATTACTTCTGAAAATGAAGAGCAAGAGATACACAATAATAATATTAAATGATGGGGAGAGTGCATCCACAGTTCCTGGGTATTCGTGGACCCTGCTTGTTGCGTTCTGCTTGTTTGCGACATTATGTCCTTCTCGATAATGGGTGAGATTTCTCAATACGTTATCGATTGGCCGTAAAAACTTACTCCCCGCTCCTAGCGGGTTCTTTGAAGCGAATGGCTTCTCGGAAGTGTTTGGAAAGCTCACAGTGGTTTAAAAGCACAACATCTGAGTAGGACACATATTTACAGTAAAATATGGTGTGAAAAAAGGCGCGATGGTTTCCGACTATGAATTACAGTACTTTGATCTTGGACCGACTTTGCTCCGTTTCCTAATGCTTTACGCTTATCGTGCAAACTAATGGGAATCACAGCAAACTATGTTTCATTAAAAGCAATTCTTGTTTTGTTGTCCGCTAGGAGAAAGAGAGAGTAATCTCGACAGTTTTTGCTGACCATTTCTGCATGTTTATTTCAGTTGGATTTTAAACAATATGAGCAGCTTTGCTGCATTTATCATTTCTACTTAAAGTTTTTACTTCTATTTTTACTTCCATCAAGTTTTTACTTCCAGTTGCGGCATAAGATTGAAATGTACTATCAGTGGTCTTTGAAAAGATTAAACTTTGTTATTGGAAATCCATTTTCCAGTAACATAGTTTGCTTTCATTTTGAAATCTGGGCACCATTTCTTAGGGAAAAATGTCTATCATTCTTCAACATATTATCGCTTACAACACTCAACGATTAAGTACTATTTCATATGTTAAAATATCTGAAGTGTATTTTCTTATCCAAGGAAGTAAACCATACTATGACGAAATTAACAAACGCTGCCTTTACTTTCATGCAAAAAATTTAGTTTTCTTTTTGGTGTAAAAAGTGCACGCAGCTGAAGGAAATATGTTTTTTTATGGGGGTGGGGGATGTTACCCCAAACAATTAAGGAAAAGAAAACCAAACGAAACACAAAACAAAGGGCAGCATGGAAGTGAATGTCTGATTCATCACCACAGCACTGATCAGGGATTTAAATTTAACGGGATACTTGTGACGCAATTTACATCAATAAATGCATCGATTGTGGAAGACAATAATTCTGATTAATTATTAGAGAAAAAGTGAAATGAAAATGGACTTACTTTAAATTAAACGTATTACCAAGTGACGTAAAATATGTGGTCTTCTGACATTCCTTGCTGTGCTTTTTGATGTTGCTAATTCATTTCTTAAATTTAAAATTGCTCTTAAAAATGTTAATAATAATTCCTAATAATAATTGAAATAATGACACCTAGTACAATAATGATTGCATGCCTTACAGTAACATTATTTAGGTGTAACTATTTTTAATGACTACATTGTGTAGTCATTATTGAGAACCATCTTTTCTTTCCATGCACGCAATCTCTTTGATCTTATAAGGACAGACTGCGAAAAAAGTGTCTTCTTGGTTTTATTAAAACCATTGCATTTCATTAAACCACAATTGCAAAATAGCAATTATAATATGTATGAAAACAAACCTTGTTACAATTATTCATCAATGCTTTAGCAAAAAAGAAACCTAACTGCTTTTGGTTACTC
Organism: Uloborus plumipes; assembly: GCA_038373865.1. NCBI lineage: Eukaryota > Metazoa > Arthropoda > Arachnida > Araneae > Uloboridae > Uloborus > Uloborus plumipes. The sequence continues at coordinate 11,919 of JAXGGA010014526.1, forward strand.
AGTTGAATTTTACTTAATGTCTTATCGCATTACATTAATGTTGGTATTCCATCTATATTTTCAAGTGTTCATTCATTCTTTCCAAAGTATCCTTTATCGTTTTAAATCTTCTAGCAAGCAAAATAGTCCTCATTTGCAACCTCAATTGCTAATATGAAAAACTTGTATTCATCTCTCAGGTTGCTGTATTTTCATTTTGATTGTTTTATCACATTACTTTTGAAACACTGCTGTTAGAAGCTTCAGTATTTGTATTTTTTTTTTTTTTTCTTTCTGTTTCCCGTACTTATTCAAGATTCTATCATCACGATCTAAAGAGTAGGGCTCGATCGATGGCAAATTTTGGCCGATGGGCCAATGCCGATTGTTTGCCGATGGTTAGAAGACGGCCGATGGATCGATGTTTTTGCAAGTTAGCATAGGTCTCCGATGCCGATGGCCGATGGAATGGTCGATGGAAAAAAATAATAAATGGCTGCTAAAATGTGCGTTCTAAACAATTTTTAGGAACAAAAAAAATCAGTACATTGAAAAACCTATGCAAATTATTGTTTAAATAAAAATGACAGGGTATATAAATATGATAGTGAGATAGAGGCCGTCGACATACTTACAATTCTATTTTTTAATGGGAATGTCATACAGAAAATCATAGAAAAGTAGAAAAAAATGTGTAAGCAGTCGAAATATGCTTCTAATAGAAAGATAAGGTAAAAGAAGGGGATGAGTTAAAGGATTCGGTTGTAGTAAAAAGACACACTAGCATTTAAAAATACAAAGGTAAAATGAGATGAGTTAAAACGCGATATAGTAAATAATGCGTAATCATAAGTATCGTAGTGTATGATCATTGATCATGGCAATGGTACATATTTAATATTAAAAAATTGCATGAAATTAATTGGAAAAATCTGGAATAGCAAAATCATCAAAAGTAATCCTCCCTAATAGCGGACACCTCCCAATAACGGACAAAACTTCTGGTTCCGTGACTGTTCCGCTATTCGGACGTTTTACTGTAATTCTTAAAACTTTCATTTACAAAGTGTCAGCTGTGTTGTGAAAATTTCGGCATTTTCCGAAATTCGGAAAATTCTAAAACCTAGAACTTTGTTGGTCCCGTTGTTGCTCGATTTCGGGCCACATGCTGTACATTCTTTTAATTATGAAGTAAAAAATAGAGAAGATAGAATACCCTTTCAAAAAAAATTTAGGGTTCCCCCCCCCCCCAAAAAAAAAATAATCACCGGCCATGCATCAGCATGCATATGTTTTCCGCGGCCGATGGGCGATTTTTTTTCTAAGTTAGCATCGGCGGCCGATACCGATGGCCGATGTATCGGTCGAGCCTTACTAAAGAGTGGCATTACTTTTGTTTGAATCAAATTAGGAAGTATTGTCTATCCGTAGTTGTTCTACTTGGATCAAAGGAACAGAGCGCTCTTCATGGCCAAATCCAACTAGTTAAACAATTTGTTATGACAGGTACCTGGGACTCTTGAGTGAAGTATAGTTGTTATAACTGCTTATAAGGAAAAATCCTTGCTCCTCTCAGTAGCTATACTGCTGGGGGAAGGTAAAGCGAAGTACGAGCAAATTCAATTATTTTCCACTATTTTTGCAGCTTTTTCATCTATTGTTCATCGGTTTTCTTGTGCAAACTTGCTTAGTTGGTTTCTATTGAAAATAAAACACGAAAAAAACGTCAAACTCTATGATTTTCCATTTGCTCGTAGAGAGTCCAAAACGCGTTTCTTCAAATATCTCAAAAACTCATGTCTGCAAATACTGACCGGGGTACCTTGGTGATTGTCAACTATGCGAAATGATAGTGTACTTTGACAATTCCATTTCTTCATTCGATTTGATTCAGCTTTTCTTTGATAGAAAATTCGCTTTTCTGACTATTCTCATTCATTAGAGATCCACATTACGCTTTTGATTCTTCTATCCCTTTATTCTGGGAAACTTTTTCTCTTTTTTTTGCAGCTCCTAATGGCACAATGACTAACATGGGACTCCTATGTGCAATTTGCTTGACTTTTATGAAGAGACAATAGGGTAGATTGGAGGATCACGCTGAGTTTTTAACTCAATTTTGCGTGAAGTAGCACGTTGGTTTTATTTTTCACCATTTCGGCTTCTTACCCCAATCTTGGGGTACGATGACAGATACCTTTGGTGCAAGGTGCTGTACAGAAAATGAATGCAATCCGATTTGAAAGCAATCAAAGAATTTAAATGAAATACCTTGCTGAACAAAGTACATGCACATTCAAATAACATTGATATAATATTGATATTTAAGTGTAAAGTTTTCCTTTTAAGTAATCTCCTTTCCTTTCTAAAACTGTTGTAAAATGTACAACACGATTTACGGAGCTAACTGCTGCTTATAACGTATTTCATTCAATTTTTTTCCCAACATTTCGCTGTATTTTTTTAGGTGCTTTCAGCACTCATTTTCATGAACGTATTCAAAATAAATTCCTTCTAAAATTTAGAGTATAATACCATGTTAATCCATTTTTTGTTCTATAGAAATTTATCTTTTCGGATTTAATGATTTTCAGGCAATTTCTTCTCTAAACTTCTAGATGGTTCAACTATGCGATGTCAACTATTAGAGATGATAGTGTACTTTGACATTTCTTAATTTGGATCTTGACAGCTTTTTATTTCTCTTAACGCATTGTTTTCTGTTGGCCTCTTTTTTTTTTTTGCCTTGTTTTTCATGTCTTGCTTTTATTTTATCTGAGGATGTCAGCTCTAACATTTGTAGGACCGTTTTGGTCTCTAACACGTGCTGGAAACAACGCAAGTTACCCCCAAAATCGTCTTCCCCCAAAGCATTGGACGAAGTACAACTTTATCCAGCACAGCACAGCGAGTCACGCTGGCTCCGCACCACGACTAATAGAAAGCCCATGCGTCAGACTTACTCAAACTAACCGATAAATTTCTCTACCGGGAAAAGTACGGCTAATACGACTAAGTGAAGTATGCTGGGGTATGATTATGATTTCGGGTTCTTATCCGAACAATTGGACTATAAAATCACCTATAAACACTATTCAAAACTGATTAATCACCAAATACGATTTGTATGTTCCCATTGTACACGCTCCTTGATTCTAATTAACCAGCAAGCTGCTTTTGCACATGCTTACACGTGAGACACGTGATACGGCTTCTTGTGCAATACGGCTTCTTGCCCAACTAACCCTATAAGTGATCAATAGGTTACCGCAACTTCCATTGAAAGTCAGCTGCTACGTTGAAGTGACTCTGCAGTTATAGTACAAGATCCGACTTAAGTTTACTTACCCTCATCGATTTCCTAATATGATTTATATAAAAATGCAGATACAAATATTACAAACACAATTGTATAAGGCTGCTCAAAAGTGCTCTTTTCATAAGGTTGTGGCGATTTTAAAATGTCAATGATGAAGTCATTTTACAGATTTTCTGCAGTTATCTTTAAGTTAAAGAAGAAATTTAGCAGGAAACTGCAAAATTTCTGCAGGTTTTTGAAGATTTTTTAAAGCACACAATTTTTTAATCGCATAATCATTTTCTTGCAATAATGTAGGATTTTGAGCCGCATAAGTATTATTTGTGAGAGATTTAGAGCCTTTTTTAATTTTCAAAAAACCGCAAATAAGCTGCAGATCGTTACAATATTTAAAGATATCTGCAAAAAAACTGCTGTTTTACTCATCTCTCTACTAAAAATTCAAATCGCGACGACCCTATGATAGAATCACTTTTGCTTAGATAGCCATATGCCATCGTGTTAGAAATATCTTTACCTACATTTTTATGTATAACTTATTAGGAAGCTCGATGAGGGTAGCTCAACCTCAGTCGGATCTTTAACTATTAGGGATTCACAGCGTCAGATGGTGATCGTTCGAAAATTAATTGCTGCATAGACCTCGTTGGGGAGACGTATTAAAGCGTAACTATTGTGAGACTCTGTCAATGTCATAACACATGCTATCAAGGATATCTTTGATTTCCTGCCCTGATTATTGATTCGACAGAAACACAAAATAAGGACAGACATACGCAAGGAAGTGGAGAAAAATGTAGAAGCTTGTAGTAAATTGATTAGTTGTTTTATGTACGCCGTGTTTTTCACTTAATAGTATAATCCTTTAATAGCACATCTACGGGTTTGCATAAACCTGTTTTAAATTTGCTCGAATTTCAGTTCAAAAAAATTGACCGGTTTTTCTTTTTTATGGTCACAAATTTTCTGCACTCATCTAAATACCTCCTAATATTTTTGCACTTTGTAAATGAACAAAAATGAAACAAAAGATTAAAATGCGGAGAAACTAAATGACACCATTAATGCTTAGAATACAGCGTAGTTTTAATCCTCGTGTAAGGGATTTTAATCCTCGTAATGCAACCCGTAATCCCCGTTCTGCAATGAAAAACTTTTGCTCCTTCAAAGTTGCATCATTAGCAGCATTTTCCCTCAGAGAATTTTCTCTCAAATCAATATTTTTAAAGTCTCATGCTTCAAGCACGCATAATGAAAATTAGAAAATCTCAAGTATAGTATTACACCTTTGAAATGAATTTAATTTTTATTGGGTGAAATAAAAATGCTCTCTAAATTTAGTATACTTTTACAAATTTTAATTTTTTCGCTCTTGAATGAAAGTTACAATGATTTTGAGAAAAGTATCATCGTTTTATGCTGCAAGCTCAATATCGTGTAAGTTGTATTTTAAGAGTAGCTGCCATGGCAAAACTTTAAAGATAAAGAAGAAACAAAAAAGCCTTCTTCTCCTTTTCTCCTTTCTTCTTTTTTGAGTGAATTTATGTACATTTTTTTCTTTTTTTTATTCAAATAATATGTTTGGGAAAAGCATATATCGTCACCCGGCGAAGATTGGATTATTATTTTGAAATATTAAACCCAGTGCCATGTGGACCAAAGTTTATAACAGTAACTTAACCAGAACGCTATTTTAGTGGATTTTAAGAAATACTAAAAAAAAAAAAAACAGTTGAAACTAAGCCCTTAATTCGAGCTTACATTAAGTTTACGTTTAAACAGAGGAATTTTAAACTAACGCGTTTTGTTAGCGTCTGATAAATGTTCAGATTATATGATAAAGTTTTATGTTTTTAAATGTAATCCCAGTTCAAGGCATTAAGATCAAACTCAAGGCAGTACATAGATTTCATAAGAAGCGTCACGTAACTCAGGTCTTAGTAAAAACTAACATGCGTTTTATTAGTTTTTTCCAGGTTAAAGTAGTTAATTGTATTCGCTCCTTGTCAATGATGTTTAAAAATGAGGAAAATAAATAAATAAAAAATAACCTTAATGAGTGGGGAACATATTGCATACAAAAAGGGTTGATTACGGATCGGGTAGAGACTTTTTCAAATACACTACAAAAAATTATCTGTTGTTTTTATAGAACAGGGGCAGCAGAGGTATCCGTTAAAACTGTAAAAGCAAAGTAATAAATTGCAAAACTATAGCTATTTTACAGTTTATAACTGTAAAACTAGCAATTTTACGTTTACTACTGTAAAATTAGCAATATTACCATTAAATTATCTGTATTATACTGTAAAAATAACAGTATAATACTGGCAGCAGAAGTTCCAGTTTAAAACTGCAAAAGGCACACTAATAAACTGTGAAACTAGCAATTTTACAGTTTATTACTGTAAACTAGCAATTTTAGTCTATTACTGTAAAATTAGCAATTTTACAGTTTATTATTGTAAAATTGCTGTAAAATTAGCTGTATTATACTGTAAAAATATCTATTTTTTCAATGTAGCTACGCATATTTGAGTATGAACTGTAGAACTACCATGTCTTATCACATGGTGTGTCAAAAGCGATTTAGTATTTCAGATGTTGAGAATAGAGCCCCGGTGGCCAAAACAAAAGACGGGTCCTATAGCAAGAGGGAGCCAAAAATAGGTCAATTTTTAATAATAAACCAAATGAACTCAACTAATAAGTAAATCACTGATTGTGTTCTATAATTTCATACTAAAAACAAGCTTTATAAGCAGTTATTTTGTTATGAGAATATAGTAGATACGGTAGCGTAACCGCGGACTAAATTCAAGGACACTTTTTATACTGATTGAGAGTATGTACCATTTATACGTTACTTGTAAATATTGTACTTTTGTTTACAAGCACAGACAAACTAACTTAAGGGGATGTCACACACAGGAACATTCGTTCAACCCAGCTCCCAATTCAACAGCAACAATTCTCCAATCAACTTTTGACAGAAAACATCCGTGTGCTATGCTATTTCTGGCAGGTAAATGAATGAAAAGTTAGTTGCGTGTGAATAGGGAGTTGCTTTGAACAAATTCTCCTGTGTGTGATACACCCTTTAGATTACTTATGCAATCAAAAAGGACTACAAAAGAGGGAGATTAAGCTGAAAAAATTTCAGCAGAAACATTTTTATCAAAGGCAGTGCTGCCTCCACTACTATGGAGAAACTGAGTCAAAATATTAATTTGTAAAGTTACACATCACTTGTGGATGGTTACACCATCTTAACGTAACTTAGGAGTAACGTTCCATCTGTGTACATTTCTGTGTAAATTTACACTAGAATTCTCCTTCAAAAGAAAGAGCATTCAGTAGTCTGGAGGATTACTTTCAGTTATTTGTTTGTCAGGTTCATTGCTTTCCCATTACTAATAAACTTTACACAAATTCTTAAGTTATTTTGATTACGCACGATAGGATCGAACCCTGAACCGCAAACTTACAGATTACAGAGAGCGCTCAAAGCAAGCGCGGTTTGCCACTCCGCTGTTTAAGAAACATCTTGGTTACGTTCAGAACATTTCAAGAGCTATGCGTCAATGTTTGTCTTAATGCATGCGCTTTGAATAAAACCCCAGTAATTTTAACACTAGGCGAAACTTTACACAGGCTACGTGAAACGTTCCTTCAATAACTAGAGTTTTCTTAAAATCGTAACAGCTTACTCCAGAAATTGTGATACGTTACACGCATTAAGAATGATAAAATTACACAATTTTTGTACAGTGTTGTATTATAATTTTAAATTAAAAGCTGTTGGAAGTTTTTCTTTTGATTAAAGTATGTAACTTGCTTGAGAAAAGAAAAGTAAGCGCACATTAAAAATCAATAATCAAAGTAAATATAAAAATAAATAAAAATAAAAATAAACCCGTACGATTATCAATCCGTTTTGCTAGTAACATCAGAATAGAGACGAGTGTTTGCTTCTCAGCCTGGATAATGTTTAAGTTCAGTATCTTTTTCATTTTTCGATTCAACCATGAGGTAACACCGAAAAATATTTTTCACAATAACTAAAGCATCATGTGATCACATTATTATAAGCACTTGCACATTTAATTCCTCAGAAATTTATTAATTAGCTATGTCTGGGATTTTTTACAACCTGAACATAAAGAATTTATCATGGCACGAGTATGTTAGTGAGGCAGTTTTCGCTGCTAACGTATAATGATTGAGGATTTTATTTACAATACCTTACTTGAAAAGATAAAAACAGCTGTCTAGGTGTATATGTTGCCATTAATATTCAGTTTGTTGAAACGGCCATGCAGGTATCTCATTTTTGAGTCCAGGCTCATGCACACTACTCTCATTTATTTTCAATTCAAATCGCGAGAGCTCAAAATCTCAGATAAATAAGATATATTGCATTTGTATATTTCATACAATCATGTTTTCTCCTTTTCCAAAATATTATTGCTTCTCACCAATTTCATATTTAGTTCTCACGAAATTATTGAGAAATAATTTCGCTTCTTGCCTTTTCCAAGCTCTAAAGTTTGTTTTATTTAAAAAAAAAAAGGAAAGAAACATAAAACCTACTTGAAAAAACTTTTTTGTCATGTTTTTTATTAATTTACTGTTTTACCGTACAGGCGTAGGATTTCTGAAAACTTTTCATTACTACCATCACACTCTAAACACCCGAAATTTTCACATGAGGTGGCGACATCTTTCGCATCTTCAAAAAATCAAACGAAGAGATAAAGAAATAAATGTCAAAATAAAAAATATTTAAAATATTCAAGATCTTACCTTTAGAGATCTGCTCTTCGTCACCATAGCAACACAGGTAACTGGACGCTCATGACGCCTGTGCAGCCACGCCCTTTTGCTCCAAATCTCAGCCATTCAAACAGAGAGATCGCCTCCAAATGCATGCCAATCAAGCAAACTCCGTCATCTGATTGGTTGGCGCCGGCAAGGCAGGAGCACAGTTCCGAGAATTCTTCAAAAGGCGCTCTAAGCACCCCCTCATCATTTTTCAAAGAGGGTCCCATAAATTAACATTCGTGCTCCTCCATTTAATGAGATGCAAACTTTCGAAAGTAGAAATCAGATGAATTCAGTTTACTTTTATTTGAAAGAGAAAAGTGATGAAGTTCATATATTTGGATATTAACATTTTAGTACAAATAAGAAATCAAATATTTTTTTATTTAAAAAAAGAGGACAGAAATTCTCAGAAGTTTATTATATTATTTTTCCTTTGAAGCAATTTCTGGTAAAATGAAAAAAAAAAAAAAAAAAAAAACAGAAATTTAACCATGATTTGAAAATCAGAGGGAATCCATAAATAAAAGCAAAAATAAATGATAAAACAAATGCGGAAGGAATAAAACTGCATTAGAAACAAAACTTTAATTATTTAAAGTACAGGGTGGTTATAAATTAACGTGAGGTGTTTGGAGCCCTCTAGCGCATAAAGTAGGGGGGGGGGGGAACATTGCCAAATTTCATGGGCACACATATTAGATCATGGGATTTCAATTTCTGGAATAAAAAAAGAAATAGTTTAAAAAATGGCCACCAGGAGAAATTTTGGCGCTGCAAAAGTGTATTGCTCTGATTATCGAAGAATTAAATGCTACTGACAAAATATGCATCCATTTTATTAGATAAAATGGCTTTTTTATTACAAATGTAGTTCAATCTGATCACCATTGTGAAGTTGCAAGAACTGGATACGATGGATACTGGATACATTTTTCACGGCATCTCATAACCTATCAGAATTGATTTCTCCGACTTTTTAAGTTACAATATCTTTCAAACTTGCTACATCAAAAACATGTCTTTGATACACAACACTTTTCAGCTATCATCATAACCAAAAATCGCATGGATTGAGATCGGGCGACCTTGCGGGCCATACCGTAAGCTCTATGGCGATCATATTAAACCTCATTTGCAAATAACAATTATTTTTTCTTTTCGAAATTGCTTTGTACAGCATTTTTTCAAATTTAATTCGCGATATTTAGAGTAATACACAGTTACAGCACCAAATTTTCCCCTGGGGGTAATTTTTTAAACTATTTTTTTTTATTTCAAAAATCCAAATCCCATGGTCTAATATGTGCGGCCATGAAATTTGACAATATTTTGCCCAGTACTTCGCGCGCTAGAGGGCTCCAAACACCTCTCGTTAATTTATAACCACCCTGTATCTAAGGTATGGATAAAACGAGTTCTCATCCCCCCTAAGAGCGACGGCGCACCATCCCAGAAAGAGAGCCCCGAAAAAGAGCCCCTAAAGTTTTCATATGGTTCAGTTTGTGACATGAACTCCCTTTGCGAGCACTCCTGAGGAAAATTAAAATTCTATCGAAGACGCAGGGAGGTCTTAAAACTAAAAGGGATTATTTGATCAATAACAAGTTGATACATTTTCATTAATACTGAAACTGCGGTAAAAATGCAAGCACCTTGTTTAGATTTCGGTCCTACTGCGATGACTCCCATTCCTACCATGCGTCGTCAATTATACATAAAAAAAAAAAAGCTTTTTCCGGGTTTTTACACTGCCAAAAAAATTGTTTTTACAGTATAATACTGGCAGCAGAGATTCCAGTTTATAACTGTAATATTAACAATTTTACAATTTATTACTGTGCATTTTAGTTATAAACTGGAACCTCGGCTGACAGTATTATACTGTAAAAACAAATTTATTTTTGCAGTGTACGGGTGTCCAACATTTTTGCGAACAGTTTCCTGAATTTCTGCATGTTGCATGAATGCAGACTTCTGATTGTTGTGAAACAGCTACCAGTTGCAAAATATACTCTGCGTTTCTATTATGTGTTTACCTTAAAGGAAATCACTGCACGTTAGCCACTAATTTGCTCTTTCTGGACACTAGCTGAAAAGAATCGCCATTAAATACTTAGTTTGCGTACTTGCTTGCAATCGGTATTAATCTGTACCACATTTGCTAAAATGATTTAGAATCTTTCCTAGTATATCAGGATGGCGTCAAGCTCTTACGAGAAACATATCCAAGCTTTCTTAGAAGGTTTCTTGTTTATTTTTTAAAAAATGTGGCTCGCTTTAATGGGGAAAGTTTCTGAGCTCTTCAGGGATATATCTGGATAAGTTACAATGTTGTAACTTATCCAGATAACTTCAAGAATGCTATTCATTTTTGGGAGGAAACTTTGTTTTCTGCCAATTAAGTTACTGAAAGCATTCAAGCACAATAGCTGTCCATTATTTTCCAGGAATGGCTCTGATTGCTTTTTCACGGTCTTTTCAAGGTCTTGTTGCATTTTATGTCACATTGATAAAGATGGCAGGTCATTGAGCACTTCGATGCGTTAACATGATTTTGGAAATAGTCGGCGAATATTTGTTCTGGCGAAATTATACATATTAGTTCCCTCATGTGTTTCTCTACCTTCTTAGTCATTATAACACGTTACACAAGAAATACAGAAGTTCATACGAATAGCTGATTTTCAAAATTTTGTTTATCATTTTGTTACCCCCCCCCCCCATTAAAGAGGGCTTTGACAGTAGGACTAAAATAGGCACGGTGGCGGGGGGTGTAATTTGATCAAAAAAGTCGCAGGGTGCATTTTTTTTTCGAAAGTAAATTTTGCACTGAAAAGTTTAGTAGAGACTCGGCGTATTCCCTTTTCTAAACTCCGGCGCACTCTGTTTTTTCTTTCTCCGTCTCTTCGTTCTTCCGTGTTTTTTACGACTCTCTTTGTCTTCTCCTACCACCACACTGAAAAAAAAAAAAAAAAAAACATCAGGACAGTTAAACATGGTAAACAAAAACTAAAAAGAAAAGTTTGAGTGAACTTTTTCGGATACTTGTCTTTCGGCATTCACTGACAACTTGCTAGAGATGGAAAAAAAAAAAAGAAATAATAATCAGGTTTGTTTTCGCACTGCTTTTTTTTTCCGGGAAAACAGCGTTTGAAATGCGAAGCTACATTTTTTCAATAGTAAGTTATATGGTTAATTGGTTGTATTGGTAATTTTTAGCTATTTTTCCTGGGTCTCAAAAAAGGGAGAAATTATCAGTAGAATTAAAACTAACAAAAATTGCAAAAAAAAATAAATAAATTAGTAGGTGCTTTTTTAAATAAAAATAATATTCAGCATTTCTTTTAAAAAACTTTCTCAAAAGTTTTGACCACCTCCCCCCCCCCTCTCAAATATCTTCTATTAAACAGGGAAAACTAAAAAAAATGAAGAATTACAAAATGAAACATCGATTAGTAAATACAGGGATTTGTAAACCTGAGCAAAAAGTGCAACCTTTAATAATATTTTACATTGCAAATACCATTGAGTGTTAAAATAACGTTTCTAACATAATGATTTGTAGCAATGCCGTTTTTTCTCTTTTAGTTTCGGAAATAATACTTCAGCGCTAATATGATAGTTAATTTTTAATTTGAAAAATATAAACAATAATGAAATTGATCTTCTTTGTAAACTTCATGTCGTTTTTCAGACATTTCGGCAACATAAGTTCTTCAAAACATATTTGCCCTTATCTACCTCTGTATTTGGTAGTCTCAAATTTACAGTATAGAATTTCTTGAGCTTCCTTGTCGCTGTTAGTTCTTTCAATTTTACACAATTAAAACAAATTTTGCTCCTAAAAAACCTTCTCCTGTGGTTTTATTCTTGTTGACCATCTTTTATTCATTATTCATTTGGATTCGCTGTTCGTACAAGTCCGTAAATACTCCTTAGATATTTCTCATGAAAAAGTTGCTTTATATATTTGCATAAACACCTCGATCATTGACTTAGCATAACATAGGTAAAACAGATTTTAATTTTATTTTGTACTCTTTTAATTTATTTTCCCACTATAAGAGCTTGCTTTCAGTAGCTGCTGATGTAAAATTCACCTGTGGGTCTCAAAATTTTGTAAATATTTTTTACTAAAGTCTTTTTTGACATATTGATTATTTATGCAACAGTAAAAACATTTTCAGCTGCTTCAATTTTTTAATATGGAAACTCTTCTGGTCCTTACAGATTTTTGTCCATCTGCTTCTTTCATCCATCTGCATTGGTTCGCTTATTTCACTTTTTTTGATTAAGCAACTGCTTGCCTGACTACCTAGTAGCTCAATACCGAGTAGCAAATTTTGTAATCTGAGTCTTTGAAGTAGAGATTCAATTCTCTGAAGCTATTTTTTAAAAACATTTTTCTACCAGTCAAATAATAAGGGTAATAACAAATAACATTTTGACGCAAAATTCAAAGAAATAATATTTCTACAGGCAAAAAATAAACTGCTGTTTTTACAGTATAATACTGAGAGCAGAGGTTCCAGTTTAAAAATATAAAATCACAGTAATAAACTGTAAAACTAGCTATTTTACAGTTTATTATTGTAAAACTAGCAATTTTAGTTTATTACTGTAAAACTAGCAATCTTACAGTTTATTATTGTAAACTAGCAGTTTTATAGTTTACTCCTTAAGCAATTTTACAGTTTATTACTATAAAATTACTGTAAAAATAGACGTATTATTATGTAAAAACATCTTTTTTTACAGGGTAGGGGAAGGTCGGATTTAATGGCCCCGACGGGTATAATGGTCAGTCGTAATACCGGGGTATCACGCAAAGAAAAATTCGTTCAACCCGACTCCCAATTCTGCCACACCTTCTACTCTCCTTTCAACATCCATGTGTTATGCTGTTGCGGTTGACCCTAAACTTGGGTTGCACGAATTTTTCTGTGTTTGATAAAAGCTTGAATTTAATGAAAGATTTTGACCCTCCAAAGAAATATTTCTCAGTTGTTTACAGTTACGCAGGTTTTGAGCCGAAAAAAAATTAGGGTAGATAGGGCACGCTTACGCGGATTTTTTCGAATGATTTTTCTGATTTTCATGTTTTAAGTTAGGCAATTTTAGATGTTACCGTCTTATAAAGCAGTTAATAAAGTTAAAGTTTGTGCATTCAGTTTTTGCCCTGTTCAAGTATTTAAGAGTCAAAATAAATAATAATAATAATAATAATAATAATGGTCAATATCTGTTGCATAAACCTTCCCCGTACCCGGGCACGGTTACACAGTCTCGCTTACTGACCTAGTCTCACTTACAGAACGGCATTTTTGATTATTTTGAAATCTAACTAAGTTACACTGTTTCCAAACAAGGACAAAGATCTGCTAATATTCATATATTCGTTCATTTTTATCTAGGTATTTTTAGTTTACAACAAGCTTAAATAAGTTCAACACAAAATTTACTCAATTTGGCAAAAAAAAAAAAAAAAAAAAAAAAAACAGGTTATCCTCCCAAAAATGATAAATAAAGGCTCGAGGGACCCAAAAACTTGTGAGAGTACTTGTTAGAGAGCAGGTTCAATCTGTTACGGCTGTTGACACCAATTATAACACATTTCGAAAAAAAAGGCACTGCACAAACGTGCCCCGGTCTACCCTAATTTAAATTTTATTTTCACTAAAATTTTCGATTGATCTTAAGGGTGTATCATACTAAGCAAAATTCGTTCAGCCCAACTCCCAATTCACCCTCAACTTCAAGTTTTCATTCAACTATCTTCCAGAAATAGCATAACACACGGTTGTTTTCTGGCTGAAGTTGGCGGGAGAGTAAGTTGAGGTTGCGATAAAGGAATTTTCCTGTGTATGGTATCTCCTTTACAAAAGACCATGTTTTAAGCTTCAAAATAAATCAAAGTAATAGGTAATGGTCTGATTTTCTATCTATCTGTACATTTACACTGCAAAAAATAGTTTTTTTTTTTTTTTTACACGGTAATGCTGGCAGCCGATTTTCCAGTTTAAAAATATAAAATCCACAGTAATAAATTGCAAAATAAGCAAATTTGCAGTTCATTACTGTGCATTTTACAGCTTTAAACTGGAACTTCGGCTGCCAGTACTATATTGTGAAAAAAAAAGTTTATTTTTGCAGTGTAAGAGCAATATCTGCAGACGAACTAATGAGTGAGTTTGAACCAGCTAAGCATAATATGATACGACATTCAAATAATTCTATTTTAGTTGTAGTAAAACGTAATATCCATTAAATGGATCTTTAATTTTGCTGAAGGTAGTAGTTATAGTTTAGTTAGTCTTTAACTAAATTTTTCGTTACGTTTTGAAGTCAATTATTACTCTATCAGTTTTTAATACTCATAGTAATACGAATTTTCTTTTTACTATATTTCTTTTCTAAAGGTGAAATACTAAAAACTGCGGTTGATTACATTGAAAATAATGTGGTCATTTCTACCAACCTGTGGGCCTAAAAGTACCACTTTGTAAGTTTTTTTTTTAATTTTGAAGTTATTATTAAGAGAAAAGTACTCAAAAACATTTTTTTGTGAAGTCTGAGATTTATTTGTCTTTAAGTACACCGTACATAGGGAATTATATATTTTTTTCTGAGTGAGAAAAAATGAAATAATTTCTTTTAGGACAATCATTTTTTTATTCTATTCCTTGCGTTTTTAATATTTTGTATGTTGCTTTTTTTACTAAAACAAAAATACGCATTTTATCATGTATGTAATTTTACCCTGTTAGAAAAGTCAAAACTCTAAGTAAATGTCAATCCCAATTTTTTATAGAAAAATGAACCATGCTTTAATGAATAATGTCTGTATTTTGGGAAAAATGTCTTGCAATCCTACTTGTTCAGATAACAGTTTCGTCATACAATAGAGTTAAGTGATAGTTTATTTAAAACCCCATTATGGGTAAATGCCTTTTAAAATGCTCCATTAGTAACCCGACCATTAAAAGTTTTGCATAACTTAAAGCAATAAAGCGAGTTGAAAACCCTTTCATTAGAACTTGAGTTGCAAGTATCATATGTCAACTCTCAGACGCTAAGGAATTGTCGATGTATTGTCAGATTTCTTTACCATTTTCCTCATGTCCTATTTTTGAGATCCGTTTGTATGCATCATCGGAGATTGTTGTCTATGAATAGTAAGAGGTAACGTATCCGCTAGTGATGATTTCTCTTAGAGAATGGCTATTGTGCTTGCTTCAGTGTCTGTCGAGAAAGCTTTTACCGATATGTGAGACGCTGCGGTGAGCATAAAAGCATTAATCAGACTGTCATTCGAGCTCAAGCATATAAACATAGTCAGTGTCTCGCCCAAAGTTATTAAAAGCTACTTAATAAAGAAAATGGAAGTAGGGGTATTATTTTCGAAGGATGTATACTTGCTTTTGAACTGTCCAGTTAAACTCAGGAGTGCTTGCTGTGGTAGAGAACGGATATTTAATGAAAAATATTTTTAGGTTTACATGTAGAGAACTTTAAGGGTGATATTTCTCCATGTAGTTTAGTAGGGTGACAGGAAAAAACGTCCCCGGAAAAAACGATCCCGAAGAAACGTCCCCGGAAAAAACGATCCCGAAGAAACGTCCCCAAGGAAAAAACGACCCCTAGGAAAAAACGTCCCCTAATAAGAAACGACCCCTAGGAAAAAAAGTCCCTTAGGAAAAAAGTCCCCTAAGAAAAAACGTCCCCGAGGAAAAAGCGTCTCCGAAGAAAAAACGTCCCCGGAAAAAACGTTCCCGGAAAAAACGTCTTTTAGGAAAAAACGTCCCGTTGGAAAAGACATCCCCGATGA
This sequence comes from Uloborus plumipes, assembly GCA_038373865.1. NCBI lineage: Eukaryota > Metazoa > Arthropoda > Arachnida > Araneae > Uloboridae > Uloborus > Uloborus plumipes. Next base: position 27,872 of record JAXGGA010014526.1, read on the forward strand.
GTAAGCATCTTGTACGAACAAAATTGAGGTTTATCGCTTGATTTAATGGATTTTTTCTGTAATTTTTGATGTTATTATTTATCAATAGTTTTTCTTGCAAATACAGTCGAGCCCACTAGACTATCGGTTAAAGGAATATCCAGCTAAATATAATACATTTTCAATGTACCAAACCGTTATAATGCATTATTTTCATCCCGGAAAATAGAATATCCAGCTTTTTAGAATATTTTAAGTGGCAAAATGGTTATTCCATTAAGCGGAATCAACTGTATAAGGTCTGGTGGGGTAAAATGGTCAATGGGGAAAGTGGTCTTACTTCAAATAAAAGTTGTAATTTACAAATAAATGTTCGAAGGAGTGATTTTTTTAAAAATTTTTAAATTTGAATGTTTTCTCAGGTTTGAAAAAAGAGTAAAAAAAACATTTCAACTTGCTAAAAAGTTTTTAAGAATTATTCTTCGGGAATGCGTTTAGTTCAAATAGAAGGAAAATATTAAAAAAATAAATAAAATGGTGTGTTTTTTTTGTTTTTTTTTAAATGAAAATTACGAGCTCTAGCTGTCCTGCCAATTGAAAACAGCAGCTGCAAGAATGTGCATAAAAATCGGTTGCATGTGAATATTTTCCCCCCCAAAAAATGATTTATCCCATGTTCAGACATGTAATACAATAATCTAAAAAGTTCGTTTAACTTTCTATTTTTCTTAATCCTAAAAAAATCCCCCCAAAAAGTCAATTTTTCGAGCCTTTAAAAGCAAGATCCCTTCTTAAAAAAAAAAAAAAAAAAACTATTGAAGGATTCAACTAAGAAACGACTGACCATACATTAACATTTGTTTATTTTTCCCTGACAATTATATAATTTACAATGAAATAAATAAAAGATAGCAAAAAAAAATGTTGAATCAAGTCAATTTAAGAACAATTTTGTTTATAAAATATAACATTTCTTTGTTTCCCTCTAAATTACACCCCTTGCAATGAACAAAAATAAAAGATTGCAAATAAAGTATTAACAAAATTAAAGTAAAGAGAAAATATTTTGATAAAATATTTCTCGCACTTTTCAAAAGAATTACTTACTTTTATTATGATTAAAAATTTAATCACTCATAGAAAATGATTTAAAAAAACTTTTGCAACTCAATTTTTTTCTTAGGGGACATTTTTCCCGGGAACGTTATTTCTGAGGGGACGTTTTTTCCGGGGACGTTTTCTCCTAGGGGACGTTTTTTTCCGGGGACGTTTTTTCCTAGGGGGCGTTTTTTTCTGGGACGTTTTTTCCTAGAACCAGTTCAGTAGAGCTTTATATGCAAAAAATAGTATTACCACACCACTTTCGATGTTTTAGAGCTAAGAGGTCAACTTTGCGCAAATGAAGTACCGATTGAAGAGCATACTATTCTTTTAGGCATTGCACTGTGTGTTTTTAAGTGGTACAAAAATCGACAAGAAATCTAAACTCATTGGTATTTTGAAATTGGTATAGAAAAATTACATTGGTATGAAATATCTTTTGAAAAAATAATCGCTTTTGATCAATAAATTTTATCCACGTGGCACTTGAATTTGAATGATTAGCACGTGCTGAAATAAATAAAGAATTCAATTGATTTAAATAAGTTTTTAAAGAAAAAAAAACCGATAGATTTTATTTTTCCTTTTGTTAAGTGTAAAATTCTCAAATTTCTGTCAAGGGGCACAAAATACGCTTTTGGTTCTTAAACTACGTGGAGAAAGTTTAATGTTTGTTAGATTAGTGAAGACGGAAACACCACAGATTCATTAAGTCGGCGCGTTGTAAGAAAATACTTTTTTTCCCTCTTCCAAGTACCAAAAAAAGTCATTAAAAATTCATAATTGTCTCTTTCTTGGGAGATTATTTTGTGATCCAGATGAAATTAATGAGAATTCTCCCAAAGCGTCAGGAAACATGACATGCTTTTAAGTAAACACATCCCAAATCCTCCCGGAAAATCATTCGTGAATGAAACGAAAATGTAATAATTGTTCTTTGTTAAAATCAAGTTCAGTGTGTTATAGAGCACGCAAAAGAGTTGACCATTTCTGAAAACACTTATTAAAAAGTCTCTTCCATCCATTTTCTCGGTAGAATCGTTTTTCAATTTAGATGGTAACAATAAACCGCCCTCTTTGCCTGAGTTGAGTTGTTTCAACGCTGCTTCGTTAAATGGGCCGAATAAGAAAAAAGAGAATATTATTAACAAACCGGTCGAGTAACTTAATACTCCCCTTTAGTGGTGGAGTGTTGTTTTTCATGTTTTCTTCAAAGACAGGGTCGGAATAGAAGAAAGTATGTTAAAATTCCTTTCTCTTTTCATAGTGACGAAACCGTTATCTTGAATATCTTAATGTAGGCAAGCGAACAGGAAAATCACTCTTTCTCATCAAATGCTTTTTATAAAGGAAGGACTGGAGAAATATAATATTTTAAAAGCACTTTCTAATTATACACGAGGAATTACCAAAAGACTTCCAGACGAAAAGAAGAAAATGAAAACTTTCATTTCAAAAATCCATTAACATTAATTGATTTTTTATAATCTGTAATATTTTCGAGATTTAGGAAATGGGGGAAAAAAGGGAAAAAAAGAAGGCAGGCTATTTAAGAGCTTTGATTTTTTTTTAAATAATTTGCCGCATTTGATTTTTGAAATTCGTAACAATATGAAATAGTATAAAGAGATTTCCATTTCTTACTAGGACTTCATTCACATTTTTAGGAAATTACATTGTCCTATTCCGTGGAGAAAAACCTTAAGGAACTAACTAGATCTTATGTAATTTATAAAACATTTCTGCGTCTGTAGCCTTTATTTCTTGAAAAAAGGTGTACAAATTACAAAAATGTCCTTTACAATGTAAATCTTACTACGCTTATTTAATACTATACTATGTACACTAATTGTTTGACTTGTGAACTGAATAAATATCCAATGTAGAATATAAGAAAAGAAACCGATAAATTAAGGTATTCAAAAGAAATTAAACAAAACATTTATTTATAATTTTAAAAAATTATAAATAAAATCTCTTTTTTAAATAAAAAAGTCGTGGAAAAGTTTTATATTAATAAGCAAGTATTAAAAATATATAATAATATGATATTAACTTCTTTATATTCAACAATGAAATTATTTTAACCTCTAAGCTGAATTACTTTTAAGGACGAGCTTCAAGATAGAATTTAAACCAATGTTTTAAGCGTTTTGATTTAGTGCTGCCAAGTAAGTAGATACCAATAATATCGAAAGTAGAAGAATATTGGGCAAAGTAAAATAAATAGTATTAAACACAGTTTTAAAAACGAATAAACTGAATTTTTAATTTGAAAAAGTTGTAGTACATAAAGCAAGAATAATGTAGTGGATAACAGAACTTTTAATTGAAATGTTATTTTTAATTTTTGGCAGTAAATTTGTACCTTGAAATAAAATTTAAAATTATCATTTTGCTCCATAGGGGAGACTGGGTACGGTTGTGACAATTTTCATTTGCTCCCCCATAGATCTCTTAGCAATGCCTGTGAGCTGGTTTACAGTTATTTTTATGTTAAAGTGTTTATTGGCCTGCTTATAAACACTAAAATTTTCTCCCTAAGTACAATAGTTAACTCACAGGACCAAATTAAACAAAAAAGGAAAAAATGTCACAACCGACCCCACCCCAGGGGCGGTTGTGACAGTGCTTGGGGTCGGTTGTGACAAGTTCAAAAATACAGCAAAACAGCCTAGATCACTTTTAATTTCAAGTGATATTAAACGTAATTCAACATAACCTTCATCTGGGAAAGTTTAACATTTAACAATGTGTCTCGTTCAGTTGAAGTAGTCTTATACCAAGTCATAGTATAAAAATATCAGGTTTTTGGAATTTTGTAACGTCTGTTTTGGCAACATTATGCACATCCTGTGGGTCATAACCGTGTCTGTTCATAACAATTCTCAAG
>JAXGGA010014527.1:0-31843 GCA_038373865.1 Uloborus plumipes
CCCAAAAACCTCTATATCTCGAATTTTGACGACTCTCATTTTTGAATTTCATCTCCAGCCACCTTTATCAATGGTATAACTTGGAGACCAAAATCATCTTCTGCACAATCATTCAAAGACTATGTTCGTACGTAAAGGTATGCATTAACTTGCTACCGATATAGTCATCTCACACCAGTGGCGGATCCAGACTATGGATTTGGGAGGGGAACTTTTGTAGAAACTGTTTAATGGGGGGGGGGGCTCTCTCTCGCTTTTTTCAGCGCACTTTTTAATAAGGACAATACAAATTTTGTTCGTCACAAATTCTCAGATAATAATTTCAATCCCCGTTTGTTTATTGTTGAACTTTTTAATTAAGAAAAAAAATTAGCAGAAACTTTGAAATATAAAGAGCAATTCAACAAAAAATAAATACAAATGTGATTAAGAAAGTTTGTGGCCACAAACTTGAAGTCTCGCACTGATCAATCAAATGTGTTTAAAAAAAATACTAATGATAAACACTTAGTAAGCTTTATGCACATTAATGTAAGAATGAAGGCTTTCACGGCTGGTGTCAATATTAGTTAAGGATTCCAGGCTGTTGCGCCGTGGTCTAATGGCTTTAATCCACACGTTTCAATCGCAACTGTGGCAGTCACCTTCAGTGGCTTTCAGCTAATCAACAACAAGCCACTAAAGATGACCGCCCGCAGTTGCGATTGAAACCGTATGGATTCAAAGCCATTTAGACCACGGCACAACAGCCGGAATCCTATAACTTAATATTTTGTACACATTTTTTATTTTAATCCAATGTGGGACTGTAACTTTATTTTACTCTTAGCCAGCCTAAGGGATCAGCATGATTTCAGCAGTATTTACAAATTCAGTTGTATTTACAAATCTAGGACATGAATACGCCAACTTGATGTGAATTAAGAAATTAATGCACTATTATAAGTTTATTACATTTATTATCTGTTAATTAGTATATTTATTTGAGCTTAAAGGTTACCCAATGAGCCTTTAAATTCAAATTAATGTTCGTATGAATAAAAAAAAAAAAAAAAAAAAAAAACGTTTTCAGTGACTTTGAGCGAAAAATAAAGGCTGATTATTCGAACGATATTGTTGCAGTCTTTCAATAAATAAATGTTTTCGTTCATCAACATTTTTTCAAAATTATGTTTTAAATAAGTTGTTCATTTCGAAACATTGTTAAATTTGTAGTTATCATCGTCATTCTTCGTTCTGTTAATCTCGGAACAACTTGCCCCCACGTCAGGGTAAGTTGTTCCTTTTCGGGTTTATTTACCATAGAATTAATTATTAAAAAACCTTACGAAATAAAACTCAAAAAAAAAAAAAAAAAAAAAAACATCTTTTGTATCAAAGGGACAAAGAAAAACCTTGGAATATTAATTTTAGAATCTTGTTTTCCGAACAAATTTTAAGCATGAGTAAAACACGGAACTTTTGGCCCCGCTCTCCCCTGCTTGCATTTATTTTTTCTATAAGTATTTAATGTAGAACAAATTGAATGAAAGAACTAAGACTTACCATGAAGAAAAGAAGATAGCTGCAGAACAGAACAGTTCTCATCAGCAAAAAAAAAATCTTGAAAATAAAACGTAGCTATCACAAATAAATCTGTTATAGTTGTGGTGGTATTGTGCAGCACAGAATAAGCGCACTAAACACAAAACACAGGGTTACCAACTCTTAAAAATGCCCCCCCCCCTAAACTCAACTCAAAAACCCTTAAATGCGATTGGATAATAATGACGTCATAAATCAAAAACTTTGGTTGCCACTTAAATTTTTGGTAGCCAAATCTCAAATATGAAAACAAAGGGAATCTGAAAAACGAAATCATTTTTCTTTTCTCTGTTCTGAAAATTTTTATGCACCTTGGCGTTTTGGAGGGGGAACGTTCCCCCCCCTGTGGATCCGCGCCTGTCTCACAGTTAGTGAAACGTGGACTCACAATATGTCGTACAGTAAAATATGCAACAATATCAATGCAAAATAATCTATTAAGTATTCGACTTTGTTCCGATTGCGTATTTTTGTAAATTTTATCACAACCTCTACATCTTGAAACCTCTGTATCTCGATCTTTTCTTCTGTCCAGTGAAATTCGAGACAGACAGGTTTGACTGCTATATATGACTGTAGTCATATAAAACTGATCGATAATCAAAATTGTGCACCATCATCATTTTTGATGGTGCTTGTAATGTTGAATGCGCTTAAAATTAATTCTTTCAATTATAGTATATTCAAGCAGATCCACCCACAGCAAAAGGCCTCGCATCTTTGACAAACCAGTTGGTTCAGTTTCAGGAAGATGCATTTGGAAGAACTGTTAGTAAGCCTCCACTTACAAGATTACCTGTAAGTTTTTCTTTAATAAGAGTAAATATATTTTCTAGTTTTGTTGATACAATTTTGTATCATTAACGGATGAAGTTTTTTATTTTGATGATCAAATGAAATATTATCAGGTTTAATTTTCAGGACCATGCATTACTACAGTTATACAGGTATTACTTTTATCTTAAATGTACCTACTAGTAGAGTACCAAGTACTCAGTGCTCGGCCAATGCCGTGTAGTTGTAAAAACTGAATATATTTCATGACAATGAATTTTTTTGAGAAATTTTCAATTGTTTTAATCATAAAATACAACTGGGTTCTGTTTTTGGGTCTCCACTTAAAAAATCAATGCATGGGAAAAGTTAGCTATTGCCTATGTTCTTTCTATGTTGCAAATTCATGAATGTGCATATGTGTGCAATTGTCTTTTCCATACCACATATTAGTATGTTATATTCACCTTTGGCCAGGAAAAGTTCTATGTTATCCCTAAGCTGAATATTCATAGATTGATAATAAGAAACCTTTAAATCATATTCCAAGTTATTTTGAATCATTAAAAACTTTGATTATGAATTTTTTAAACCATCATTTTGCAGTTTCAAGTTTTTGGTATAGTAATAACAATATATAAGAGTAAATTCAGTCATTTTGATAATTGTTAGAAAAAGGTTGACTCTTTTGGGTCAAGCAATACTTAGGGAAAAAAATAAAGACAAAAAATGCAATGAAAATATTTTCATAATCAGTCATTGTATTTTAAACTGCGGTGCAACAAGTGTCATACTGAGTACTTGGTACTTGACCGAGTACTCTGTACTCGGCCAAAGTGCTACTCGGTACGCCTCTAATACATACTGTGGTTCTGGATTTCATTCTTTTTTTTCTTTTTTTGTTTTTCAATATTTGAACACTAGTTCTCCACTTTTATTAAGTAAAATTTCTGCAGTTTTTTTTTTTTTTTTTGCAATTTTTGCATGTTTAACGTTGTTGATTTTACTTTTACTTTTTGGCACAAAGGTATTTATTTATTCCTTGATTTGACAACATTTTACTATGTATTTTGAAAAGTCTTAAAGTAAGTTTTTTTTATCAATAATCTATCACAAGCAATCATGCAATAACTATTGCCTAATCAATGAAACTATTTATGCAATGTGCAAATAGTTTTACAAGTATTTTATATATATTTACTAGCGGTACCCGCACGGCTTTGCCCGTGGTATAAAATTAAAAGTTCATTTGTAAAAAAATGATATAGCAGAAAAAAATACTCTATTTTAGTTATAATTCAACTATAATTCCTTCAAAGTATGATATAAAAATTTGGTATGGACCCTACACTACTTCCTTTTACGTGTAAATTTCTTAGTAGATGCCTTAAGTGCTAAAATAGTGCTTGAAGTGAGTAAGATAACAATTCAAACATTTGCATCCCTAGTTTGCCACGAAACAATGCAAAAAAATGTTTTACAATGATTAATCTCCTAAATATCGCCGATTTTAACATCATTCAGTAGATTTTTCGCAAAATATCGCCAATAGCGCCAAATTGAACCCAAAAAAATTTTTTTTTCGCTAAATTTATTGCCAACTTGGCGATATGTCGCCAAATTGGCGTCAAACACTTGGTGACCAAAAGCTTGGCGAGATATCGCCAAGTGGTCGCGCCAATTCATATCACTTTGGTCTGCATTGAAAGCCCTGATTACCCCATAAAAGGGGTAAATCACCCCCTTGGGGACATTCGAATGCAACCCCAAAGATAGGTGCACAAAAATAAGCCAAAAGAAAAAATAAGAAAAATTTTGTTGCTCACAGAAACCAACAGAAATCTTACCAAAGTTTAAAAGAAGAAGAAAGTTTTCTTTCCTAACTTCAAAAACAAAATAATACATTTTCCGAAATGACATACTTTAGAAAGAACGTTGCAATATCGCAATAAGATAGAAGTAAATATACTGAAATAGAATTGAATGCCAAATTGTAAAAAAGGCGCCAAAAAAATAATTTTTAATATTGTCTTTCATTATTTATTAAATGCAATTATTGCTGCAAATTACAGTCCAACAATAAATAATCACATTGCAAAAGTATATTTGGAGCAATTTTTTCTTTTAAACTCAACTGATCCTAAAAATTTTAAGTATTAGTCATAGAAATTTCGTGCATTATTCTTCACAATGATAATAAAAACAATAAACATCGACAAAGATCAACCAGCAAACGATAAATTAAAAGCTAAATTCGTTCACTCAAGCCATTTGCTGCAATTTATATTGAAATAAATTAATAATGAAGTAAAATATGTTTTGCAGACGATAAATTTAGAATGGTATCCTGTATTTTAAGGAAAGGACTCGATTTCTCATTTGATTGACAGGTGCCATCTTATCACGGTTTTTAATATTTCATTTGACTAATTTTAATAAGGCTTGGAGTTTGGATTGTTACAAAAACAAATACATTTTTAAAATTATTAAGGGAAAAAGAACGAAATAAAAACGTAACCATGGTAACAACATGAAAAGTTGATTTCCGTTGATAAAATAATTCATTTCATCTCTATTTTCAAACAAATTTTATTCGCGAGCAAAGCCATTTTAGAATCGTTTGGCTTGCTTTACTGAAGGTAAGCCTTGAATTTCGGGATTCTAAAAACAATTGTTACAGCTCTCCTGATGATCGTAGAAACTTCGAAAAAACGTCATTTTGTGCAGAAAATTTCAAGCTTTCGAATGACATAAGACTTGAAAATGTGTATGGAATATTTCTTCCCTATTTTATCGAATTTCCGCTAAGAATTCGAATAGAAAAAGAACGAAATGGAATTTTCGAAAAATCGCTTCGAGGTGCAAAACTACATGCTACAAACTAATTTTGTACCAAGTGGCATGAAAATCGACCGAACGGTTTTGGCGCTACGCGCGTAACAGACAGACAGAAGGAAAGACAGAAGGAAAGACAGAGAGACAAACTTTCAGCTTTATTATTAGTAGAGATTTACAAGTTAATTTTTAATATATTTACAAGTTAAAGCTGTTAATGAAATTCGAAACTTAAAAATATTTTTCTCTTTTTCAGATGAAATGTTTTCTAGACTTTCGAACTGGTGGAGGATTATGTCATATTTTGGCTGCTGTGTATAAGTTCAAATGTGAACAAGGATGGTAAATATTTCTTTCTTCCTTCTGAATTAAAATGATGGTCATTTTGTTATTTTGTTAACTGACTGAGATAGTGCTTGCTTATTTATTCTGAAACTTAATGGGTATATCTATACTCTATCATTGTAAAAAGAAATCCAAAATGGGTTCAAATTGTGGTTTAAACATTGTCCTTCAAAATCTCATTTTTCTCCTCCCAAACTCCTAAGTTTTTATTTCTAAAAGTGAGTACAAGCCCTGAAAAGGGGACATCACTTATGGACTCCCCCTAAAATCACCTCGTATGTTTCTATCTAAGTTTTCCCTCAACATATATATGGGACTGTTTATTTGTATGAAAATAGCACATTCATTGTTAGAGGTGTATTGGCGCTAAAACAAGCAACAATGTTTTGCAAGATTTTTGTTGATAATGACTATTGACGCAATGAATATGCAACTTAAAAGAGATATTTAGCTGCTACTTGAGCTAAATACTGTGATACACATAAGAACAACTAGCAAGATGAAATCCAGTGTTCAACTAAGTTTAACTATAATATTATAAAGGGGCACTTTAAATTTTTCATTTGTTACTGTGCATGAAATACTCATTCATGCTTTATATGAAGCCTTGGTATTCCTGCATATATTTCATTTATGTTCTAGGTGGCTGGTGCACAAAAAAAGGGGGAAGGACAAGTCTTGTGGGTAGCTCCCCTAAAGCTATATGATTGCATTTTTACATCATTATTGCTTAAATGACCTTCTGTACAGGGGTGTTAGTTTTCAGGGGCTAACCCTGATTTCAGAGTTTTCCAAATAAGCATTCAGGGTTTCACAGAATGCTTTTCCATGATTTTGTCTTTGTGAAATTCCCTCTTCCCCCACCTTTCATACTTAGCTAGTGCCAAACCAGTTATAGGGGGAGAGGGGAGGAGAGAACAAGCTGAACATTATGCAAATTCATCTTAGATTGATAATTTTTGCAAGAGATCTTCAAGTTTTTTTTTTTTTGCATTCAACAGGTAAAAGGCTTTTAGGTGACTTAAATTTCAATATTTAAATAGTTCCCCTTTCAGTCTTGAGACTAGCACTCCCAGTTTTCCTATGTTGATTCAATTGTCATTTGCAAATAGTGTGATTGTCCCTCTAAAAAAATTGGTGCCTGAAAGCACCTTTTCGAAAATTTCTATGATGCAATCTGTCATGTTCCCTTTCCCTATTAAGGGCACCCCTGAAAATGAAGCATACAGCATTAGTAACCTTTTAGAGTTTCATTCCTTTTCATCCTTCACTTTCAGGGTTTTTGATGTTTAGTCACTATCACCCCTGCTTCTGTAAGAAAAATTGTGACACTGTCCCAAAAACCATCACTGAGGGCTACAGTAGACTATTCCTTCATCCAAGTTAATGTTATATTTCTACTTCTATAAAATAATGGCATGAGAAAAATATAAAACATGTTTTTATCGATTCTTATTTTTTTTCAAAAGTGAGAGACAGTCCCTCCTCTACTAGCCACTTGTAGTTATTGCTTTAAAAAAAATAACTAATGTTTGTTGCTAACTTTTGAAAAATTCTTTGTAGGAGACGATTTGATTTTCAGTCCCCATCCCGTATGGATCGCAATGTTGAGATGTTTATGACCATCGAAAAAACCCTAGTTCAGAACAAGTGTTTAACACTACCTCACATTTTTATTATGCCTGAAGTTGAAAAACAGCTTGTTCCACGATTGAAGGACATTATCAAGAGGCATCAAGGTACAATTGCTGAGAATCCAGACGATGCATCTCATTTAGTGCATCCTCCTTTGCCAACAACTGATGGGCCAGGTAACTATTTATGGAAGAAATTAAAAATTGTTGTTAATTATAATAATTAGTTGATTATCATAACAAAGAAATGAATTTATATTGTATTGTATATCAATCTCAATGATCAAATTACCTTTGGTTTTAATAAGGATCTATCTCACTTTTATTTTTGTAGTTCTCATAATCCCCCTTCTTATATGTATATAAATAATTATTTTTCTTATTATTTTATTATTACTGAAAAATGACACCTTTAAGCAATTTGCAACATGTAGCGCGGTGGTAACAATTTTCTTACACCATGTTTCTAATTCTACAGCACTAGTTATCTCCTTTCATCATATTATTACCAAAGTTAACGATGAAAAAAGACATTGGGTGAGTTCTGTTAACTGCGTCCACGGGGTAAGTGCGTCCACTGGAAATTATATGAACACTGTCTTGAAATGGCTTCTGCAACACATCGACTGTGTTAGATAACTGTCTAATGATGATTTTAATGTAGAATTCAGTCCTGGATTCAATAGACGAAACACAATCAGAGACAACTTAAATGTCTTTAAAAAAAAAAACCCTCTAAAGTAAAGATTGAAAAGGTGTTGTTTTTTTCGAGTAATAACTACTAATAACATACATGGGGTATTTTAATCAAATACTCTAACTAAAATTTGTTTAAATGACGGTACGCACTTTTTCGTTCTTTAAAGTAAGGTGGGGTAATGGCGTACCATTATGATGGGGCAAGTGCGTACCACTATCATGAGGCATATGCGTACTATTATGCGGAGCAAATGCGTACCATTATGCTGAGGCATGTGTGTACCATTACATGGAAAATCCGACTCTCGTAATTCACCTTTAATTTTGCTTATAACTCTTTTATAAGCCGATTATAAATCCAACTTCATTTCCATCAAGTATTTATATTTACAATGAATGCAGCATAAGATTTCAATTGTATTCATTACCTCTGAAATATATTGTCTTTTAGATATCAGTTAATTAATTTTTCGTTGAAAATAGCGATCATAAGCTATACTTAATTTAAACCAGAATGACAAATGAAGCAATGAAATTAAGTGAAACACTAAATAAGGAGCCAACTGATTCAAAAAAACGAAGGTGGAGTAATGAATAAATTAGATTTAAGAAAATTAAGAACCTTGTGAAAAACTTTCAATGTACAAGAAAAAAAAAAGTACAAGCATCATATCATCATCAATTTCTTTTTTTTTTTGCTCTTTATTTTGTGTTTTAATTTACTGCTGCTGATTCTAATAAGAAAAATATTTTAAAACCGTATTTAGTCAAAAAAAAAAAAAAAAAAAGTTGTTCACTCGGGTCACCTAACGATCTACCATACAAATAGAATTAAAGAAAATCACAGGGGTACGCACTTACAACAACGCTATTGGACGCACATGTCTCATCTTACATTTAAAGAGGGGTAAGTGCGAACCCCGGCTTAAACACAGACTGATTAATGTATTAAACCAAAATAAACTATGTAGACTATAAGTGATTATTACTAAATAAAAACAACTTACATTTGCTCACTTGGTCTTATTAAAAGGACAAAGGAAGAATCACAGACACAACTCTCAATCTTCAAATCACAGTTGTTCGCAACACACGTGGGATATCACTGATTGCGTTTCATCCATGCAAGCAAGTACTGATCTCTAGTATTAGGAATTATCCCAAGGCAATTACCTAACATATTTAATATGTGCCAGAAGTTTTCTCCTGCTCATATTCACATAATTTAAGGTGGATGCACTTACCCCGCTAGCTAGGGAAAGTGCGTACCTTAGAATAGGTGTCATAAACCAGGTCACAAAACCTATGCTTATAGTTCATTTGACTGGAAAGAAAACTAAAAAAAAAAAAAATGTTGGTGTACAAGATTTTTCAACAGAGCAGCATCCTTGAGAACATAAACTTTGAAAAAAAAAGGGTATGCACTTACCAGAACTCACCCTAATGGGCAATTCCAGGCAACATGGGAACTCGGCGTTAAAAAAAAATGTTGAAAAATTGTCTTAATTTTTTTTTGGAGGTTCTCTATATTGATTGAAGTTTACAAATTAGAAAAAAGAAACTTCATGTGAATCATTTTCTTTTTGTAAGAGAGCTTGTTATATGAGCTCACAATCTTGTAAAAGTCTCTCTCTGCTAGACACAATTTTAAACGAGCATATTTTATTGGTTTAGCCTGTTTCCACAATTTAATTGCATTTTTTCCTGGCAGATTTATTCGATAAGAAAACAATTATTAACAGTACATTTTGAAATTTATACTTAAAATAATTTTTTTAAGTAGTTTTTAAACCATTAAATTTTGTGTAACGTGAGTCACGAAAACTTAATTTTTTTAATATTTCCAAATTTTATAGCTTATAAATGAAATTTTTTTTCCTGTTTCTCCTACTCATGTACATTACAAAAAAGAATTTATTGGCCAATTTAGAGTTTTTTGCTTTTTTATTCAAAAAATAAGGATGTTTATTTTGTAACGTGAGTCACGCGAAAAGTGAGTTACAGCCAATATAAGCTAATATTCACTTCTTAAAAGTATTTAATGTGCCCTAATGGTATTTTAGGGTCTAAAGGGAGGGTTAACACTTGTACACACCTACATATAATTAATAATACTGATGAAATTAAATATAAATAGCGTAATTTTAATTCTTTTAGTGTTTTATAATCTTTCAATTAGTGCACTGGGTCTCAGTTTTGGCCCTCAGCTTTCCAATGTGTAGCGTGTGTGTTTATGCATGCACACATTTTTCTTCCTCATCTAAAAAAGGTTTTTCATTCCAGTAAAAGAATTTTTTTAAATATTTAACGAGTAACCGCAGAATGACAGAAAAGGTGCCAAGAAAAATTGAAGCAAGAAAGGAAGTACATTGCATGTAAACAGAAACATTGTCTCTGGATGAAAGAATGTCTAACGAGAAAAGTCGAAAAGCTAAGGATATTGTCTCTAGCAATTCAATATAAGCTGAAAAATAATCATATGAAACTTTCAAAGGAAATTTTGGCTAAATTCAAACTTCTTAAATATCGCTTCAACAAGTATACAAATATGTAAATACACTAAGGAAGGCTTGCCAAAACAAGGAGAAATTCCGTTAATTCACCTCACAATTAAACTGTAGTCATAAGTGAGTTACTCAATACTCATCCGTAAATGTAATATACATTTGAAAAGAAAATTTCAATGTCCACCGAACCCATGCTGAAAAAATTATTTATCCCAAGAAAATCTAAACGAAAATGATTCAAAAAAGTAGCTTGAGCGAGAGAGAAAATATATATATATACATATAAAATTGGAAGATAAGAAAAATTTTAAAAAGCACGGTCAACATCTCACTTGCTCTTATTTGAGATGCTTAAAATTTAATTATTCATCAGTAGTGGATGAGAAAAGTAAGTACTTTGAAGAGCCTACTTCTGACATCAGTCAACTAATTTTACAGACATTATGCAACATTAAATGTTATGATTGGTATCAGATGAAATGTAATGGTGTGTAGTATCCTGTAAAAGTTTTCAGATGTATGAATTCAGAATTTGAAGTCAGTACAATGCAGCCACAGAGAAAATACGGGAAGTAGTATAAAAAAAAAGACAAACATATATTTTGGAAAATTGAATTGATGAATCCACTCTGTGACCATTCAGAGGGGTTAGATGGCAGCTGCTAAGGAGAATTTTAACCCGAGGTCTATGGGACAAAAATTCGTGCTGCGAAAAATTGGCCGTTAAGAAAGGTGGCCGCTTTGTAAAAGTGACCGCTCAGAGAGGTTTTACTGTATTTAAAACTGATCAACTAAAGAAAACAAGCCATTAAGCATTAATTTTAATTGAATTTAAGTGAAGTCTCTCAATAAATTTTTCAAAATAAGACGTAAAGTAAAAGACCAAAACGGAGATGTAACGTGAGTCACGAAACTATGTAACGTGAGTCACGCTCAACATATTGATTAACTTAATTAGTGACTGCAGAATAAACTTTATTTTCGTATATATCATAACTTAGAAACATATTTTGTGCCATGAAAAGCAGTTTTTAAATTTTATAATTCTGAAAGAGCAGGAATCCTAGGTTTTTAATTATCCAAAAAACTTGAGTTCCTTTTTTTTGTAACGTGAGTCACGATGCTAAATTAAGGTTGAAACACCATCTATTTCTGTTGAAATTTAAAATGCTGACATCCATAGGTTCTTACTGCATCCCAGATGACTGTCAACAGCTTTATTTAAATCAGGCATGGTTATATCCTTTATATATATAACATTTACTTTTGTAAAATCACGTCAAATTGTAACGTGAGTCACATGGAATTGCCCTAATGCTTAAAGTAGATTTTTAGTCACTAAGTTTTATTTTTTAATCTTATTTAAGACTGAAGAAAGATTTCTTGTTGCGGAGCTTGTAGTAATCACCACTAAAACTACCGAAAATCTTACCGTATATACTCGCGTATAAGTCGAAAAATTTAGTCCAAAAAATGAAGTTGCAAGTTAGGGGGTCAACGTATACGAGGGTCAGAATTTCCGAAAATTTTTACGAACAACTTTTGTAAAAAAAACACTCAAAAACGAGAAGATTTTTCAGATTCAGTCCAACTATTTTAAACAGACGCTAAAGAAGTAAATACTCATACATTCTACTGTATTTTTGCATGGTTTGATTGTGAAATAAAGAATAAATATTTACAATATACAACCGACGTCGTGAAAAGTGTGGGAATTGCCAAATTCGCGAATTTTCCGATTGATGGTGTTTATCCTTTTGAAACAATGTAATACGGCTACATCGCAAAATTTTATTGATAACAATAATGTAAAATAAAAGCAGCAAATAGCAAAAATCGTCGCTGCAAAATCGAACCCTTACAAAAACCGCGATCGTAAAATCGAACCCTTTACAAAAATCGCGATCGCAAAAATGAACTCTTTTTGTAAAAATGAATAACAATCGGGTTATTTTCAACACAAGAATGCTCACTGCATTCCATTTTTCTTTTTAAAAAGCTTATATATTTAAAAATCGCGGTAAAACGTTCCCGGATCGGTCCCGTTTTACAAAAATCGAGATCGCAAAAAGGAACCCTTTTGGTGAAAGGGAATGACAATCGTACTGTTTTTAACACAAGAATGTTCCAGCACATTTCAATTTCCTTCTTTTCAAAACATTTGTATTTAAAAATCGCGGCAAAAGCTTCCCGATCATTTCAGAAAGTGCGGTCTTGACTTATACGCAGGTTTTCGATTTTTTCCCGATTTTCCTTAAAAAAGTAGGGGGGTCGACTTATACGCAAGATCGACCTTTACGTGAGTATATACGGTAATCTCCTTTGTTTGCAAAACTTCTATTTTGTCCTAAAATTTCAGTTCTTACTATAATTGAGTAAATTGAAAATTTTGCTCAACCCACGCATATTTTATCTCGTTTCTTATTTCAGTATTTCTATTCTAGACTACCAAAAAAAAAACAACAAATGTTTCAGTCTTTACATATTTCTTTTATTATTCATCCTCTGACTCATTTTCTTCACTTTCTGTATCAGTCACACACAAATCATTTTTATTACAACAATTATTAGTATCAATTGTGTGATTTATTGTGTTCTTTTATGTAAACAATTGCTAATTTTTTATCTAGAGAGACTACGCTGTGTAAAAGATTTCATAAATTTTCAAAAACTTTTCCAAGCAAGTTTTAGCTGTTGTATGATTGTAGAATGCACATGAATAATTGCAGATTTAATATAGCTTATTTTCACTAAGCCGCCAAAGCAGAATACTGCTAAATTTGGAACGTACGTCACAGAACAGATATCTGAACTGCAGAACAATTGTGTTCAAATGTGAGGGAAAATTCTGAAAATTTTCTGCAGAAATCTGTAGAATTTCTGCAGAAAAGGCAGTTTTCTAACTATAGATATAATTTTGCAGAAATTCAAAATAATTTCTGCAGATTTCTTCAAACTACAAAATAGAGAAACTAAAATTCTTGCAAATTATGCTTATTAGGCAGAAAATCAAGAAGTCTTTTGCAAGAACTTTTAATTTACTTCAAACTGGACAAAATCTGCAAAATTTGCTAATTCCATGCTTAGTTAACAGATATCTGCAGAAAATTATGTTTGATTGTACTTGTGTTATGCCCCTTTAGTGTCCTCCCTCAAAGAAGCCATCAATTGGTCTCATTGGCCATGTGTTGTTTATTCTGAGTGAAAACATGGTTTCTAATGTGGTGTCAAAAAACTCGTAGCTCTTTGATGTTTGGAGGAGCAGACATAGTGAAAGGTTTTTCATTTTCTGTCAAGAATGAGTGGCTGGAATTTTAATTCAAGGTTTTGTTCTGCAGTAAGACTGAGTACTGAACAAATACTCCTTTCATAGTCCTGTATGAAACCGTTTTGATTTCAGGATCATGGGTTTTTGAAAACGGTCATGTTTCAACGTGTACTGTACAATGCTTAAGAGCAAGAATCTGAGAGAGTGTCACGCCTGTGATTCATGACCTCACAGATTTTTTCCAAAAAATTACCAAATGTTTATTATCTTATTGAAAGACCAAATCCAGAATGTTTTGCTCTAAAGTTGAGTTGTTTAGTTTTTATGGACCCCTAAAGTTGAAGGTGCGGCATCAAAAATTAAGCGGATTTTCAAGACATGGAAATTGCTGTGAGCCAAAACTCTTACCAGGAACTGTTTAACTCCAATTTTCTTTTTGTATATGGAATATAGAAGGTTGAAACTTTACAAAATGAATGTTAAATTTGTGCTAAGTTGTTGCCGTAAGGTCAGTGAAGGCCCTCAAAACAAGGCATTTTTGACGTTTTTTAGCGTTTTTGAGGTCCAAAAACAGCTTGTACATTTCAGTTGGCACGGCAAAAGTAGTGTCGTTTGAAAGACCAGTGTAAGCACTTTAAAATAATGTATAAATAACCGAGGAAAGTTCAACGTGCTTTTAGTTGCGTAAGGCCGAAATATGAAAAATGTCATATTTTACCGATATTCAAACGGTCATAACTTCCTCTGCCAACAACATATTGAAATATTTTTTTCGCCAATGTCATACTCTATTCTTTGTCTTAACAGAACAGTTGAGTCCTTTGAGGCGAAATGTAAAAAAATTTTTTACAAAAAATTTATTTTTTTCTGTGCATTTTTTGTAAAAATTTTTTTCACATTTCGCCTCAAAGGACTCAACTGTTCTGTTAAGACAAAGAATAGAGCATGACATTGGCAAAAAAAATATTTCAATATGTTGTTGGCAGAGGAAGTTATGACCGTTTGAATATCGGTAAAATATGACATTTTTCATATTTCGGCCTTACGCAACTAAAAGCACGTTGAACTTTCCTCGGTTATTTATACATTATTTTAAAGTGCTTACACTGGTCTTTCAAACGACACTATTTTTGCCGTGCCAACTGAAATGTACAAGCTGTTTTTGGACCTCAAAAACGCTAAAAAACGTCAAAAATGCCCTGTTTTGAGGGCCTTCACTGACCTTACGGCAACAACTTACCACAAATTTAACATTCATTTTGTAAAGTTTCAACCTTCTATATTCCATATACAAAAAGAAAATTGCTGTTTAACAGTTCCTGGCAAGAGTTTTGGCTCACAGCAATTTCCATGTCTTGAAAATCTGCTTAATTTTTGATGCCGCACCTTTAACTTTACGGATCCATAAAAACTAAACAACTCAACTTTAGAGCAAAACATTCTGGATTTGGTCTTTCAATAAGATAATAAACATTTGGTAATTTTTGGGAGAAAATCTGAGAGGTCATGAATCACCTCATAATGCTAGGCGTGACAGTTTCTCAGATTCTTGCTCTTAAAGTACTTGCAGAACAATATGGTCAAATAATTTTACGTTGCAGAACGTCATGAAGTATTCTGTTTTGAGGCACTAAGCATTTAGTTACCTTATCTAGATTTTTCTTAATTCTGGTTTACTTTGTGAATTAAACTCTTTTTTTTTTTTTTTGTAAAGTAAACCCCTAATTTTTTGCCATGTGAATAAATTCCTTCCCAGCATGCTAGTCAACTTCACTTTTTTCAGCAGGCTGCCTGGTGCAGAGTATAATACCTTTATGTCACAATTTAGAAATATCATAAAATGTTGAAACTTCACTAATAGCAAGAAGGCTTATGTGCAATGCATCCCTGAAACATATTTGCAATTCCCATTGTTATTTACATTTTTAAGTTTTTAACAATTAACTTGTAAAAATATTTTTTAAAAGTCTTAAAAAATTTTGTGGAGGTATTGGTATAATCTTTCTGTAATGTGTATTTTCTTAGAAGAAAAAAAATCCATCGTGTTTCAATGACTGAGTTATGTTTAATACTTGTTTGCATTTCAGAAGACTGGGTTCGTGTAGTTTTTAGGAGGGATAAGAATGTTATGCTGCATTGGTGGTTTTATCCGGACAGGTAAGGTCATTGTGACATTTGAATTTTATTCTTTTGTTGTTATTTTGCGTCTGAGCTCAAATTAAAAACCCTTTTTCTCTGCTGAATGTGTTCATTTATGATGATTATGTATATTAAACTTGATAGCTTTGTAGTAATCATGAGCCTATATTTATGACGTGAAAATGTTCTTAATTTTTACAATAACAAAATTAATCAAACCTTGTTTCTAAGACTTAAAATTTTCATTTTTTTTTTGGTACTCTCTTGGTTATATTATACAGGGTGTCCACTCCTATCGTGGACCAATAGCTAATTTCTTAACCGTTAGAGATAAGCATATAGTTCATTTGGGAAAAAATCTCTAAATTACGAAAGGAATTTTGGCTCTATTCAATGTTTTTCAAAAAATCAAATTTTGAAAGAGTTACGAAATTTAGATTTTTATACAGCCTTCCAATCCTATCAATCATATTTAGTAAAACATTCTTGACACTGTAACGTTTAAAACTAAAAAAAAATCACTGTTCTACGACAAAAATTGACCGAGTTATGACGTTTTGAAAAATCAAGATTTTGCATTATTTCATGACGTCATCGAGAGATCGCTAAAGGGACCGTATGCGAAATCCTTCAAAATCTTGATTTTTCAAAACGTCATAACTCGGTCAATTTTTGTGGTAGAAGAGTGATTTTTTTTTAGTTTTAAACATTACAGTTTCAAGAATGTTTTACTAAATATGATTGATAGGACTGGGGGGCTGTATAAAAATTTATATTTCGTAACTTTTTCAAAATTTGATTTTTTGAAAAACATTGAATAGACCCAAAATTCCTTTCGTAATTTAGAGATTTTTTCCCAAATAAACTATATGCTTATCTCTAACGGTTAAGAAATTAGCTATTGGTCCACGATAGGAGTGGACACCCTGTATATGGTTTTTTGGTTTTTTCCTTCACCAAGCCTGTCATTTAGGGGGGTCAGTGGTGGGGGTCACGTGCCCCCACCTGACTTTGAGAGATCAATGTATTTACATATAAGTGGGCATGGTTTTTACCATTTTTTAGTAAATTTTACATTGTGTATACACCCTTTGCCCCCCCCCCCCCCCCCGTAAAAATGCGAAATGATGGGCCTGTCCTTCACCATAAAATATAGGGAATTTTTAAGTCATATTTCATTTTTAAAGATTAGTGTTTATTGAGGAGGAAAAAATTGATTTTTTCTATAGCTAACTTGCAGTATTGAAATCATTAAGGTAAAATAACAAGTTTTTTCAATATTACGTATAGGTTTTGAAGCGTTCACAAAATTCTCTTAAATAGTTTTGTGAAACACTCATTAATGTATTGTTTTAATATTTTTTTGCACACAGTTATGATACATGGGTTACTGGTACAGAAATTGACCAAGAGCCTGACTCTGTTGAATCAGAAATGCCGTATGAGGTCAGTAACTTTCATTTTTTGAAAATGTTTGTATTTACTTTTTTGATATTTGAACAGTGTGGTAATGATTTTTAAAATTGCCTTAAAATCTTTCAATTAGGTAAATGCTCGGTGGCTATTGGATTTAGACGAGTATAATGAATGGATGAATACTGATGACTATGAAGTAGAAATGGATGCGCTGGTATGTGTTTTCTTTTTTTTTTTTTCATTTCTTTCTTTTTTTTAAATGAAAAAACTAATTTAAATCTTCAGCATTATGCAAATAAAAGTATAATGTCTGAAGATGACTTTTTTTCAACGTTAGCTTGCATAAATTAATATATTTTTATAATTGTTCTAGGGCAGAAGAAGATCACCCAGAGGAAAATATACAATAGAAGAGGTATGCTTGTTTTATATCCATCAATTAAACAATAAATATACAAATAAAGTTAAGGTTGATTGTTATTTTAGATTTTTGAACTTTGTTCATTTACCAAGATTTATTCAGTTGCATTGCTAGTTTCCTAGTTTTAATGATGATTAAAAACTGCTTGCCTTAGTAACTCATTTAAAAAAAAAATGCAATCAGCAACAGCATATAATAAATCATAAAGTTACTTAATGGATTAAAATACTTAAACACATTTATACAATACTAGTAGATTAAATAGTGTAAAGTACATTAATCTGGTTTGGATCTGAAAGTCTTCCTTGCTATTTTTTTCCAGCTGAAAATTGAGTGCTAATGACCCTTCTTTCCTTAGTTAGCTTCATTATAGATCCTTGTTTATTTAGTTTCTGTTGAAAATAATGCACATAAAAGTCGAATTCGAACAATTCACTATTTTTAGTGGGGAATCCAGAACGCATTTTTTGAAATGCCCCAAAACTCGTTTCTGCAGATACTACGCTTTATCTTCCCACGACAGTTTAAACAAGAAAAAAAAAAAGGATTGTGTTACGTAGGTTTAAGAAATTTTGGCAAAATGAAATAAATCGCTTTTTTTCTCATTTCTTAAGTTTTTCATGTTGAAATTTTTTTAATTCATTCAGTTGTTATTTGTTAATTTTATGTATTTCGAAAATAGAACATTTTTTATCCTTTCATAATTTTTTAATATTTAGTTGTACCTTTTGTGTTGAGATTAACATGTTTAAGGTCCAAAAATATGTTCATAATACTGCAACTGTAATTAATGATTCCATTACTTTTTGAATGTTTCATTCATCTCCCCTATACACTTATGTTTTTGCACATTTTTGCTGTAAAAGCTTCAAATTGTATCATAGGAAGTAGAGAGTGAGAGAGAAGTGTTTTAACATTGATTGAAAAAAAAGAGGTTAAACTTTTGGTTCACCATAAAGTATATTTTTCAAATTTCCACATTCTTAAAATAGTTCTTTGTTCTGTCATATTTTGATAATTGCCACTTTGACCCTGATAACGAATGATAATACCATTGAAAAATTTATAATCTTTTTAGTAAGTATATGGGGGTACAAATTGGTTCTATAACCATATATTTGTTACTACATTAGAATACAGGTTTCTTTTTTATGCATTGAGTATACTTCATATTACTCATTAATACTATTTTCAATATTGAAATGTTTTTTTGTACAAGTGTATTCAAGGAAAATAAGTGTTATTTCAGGGTTCGTATGCTCCTTACAAATTCCTTATAAACTCCTGCTTTTTAACAAGAGAAAATAAGGGCCCTTAAAACTCCTGAATTTTGCCATTATCTCCTTACAAACTCCTTATTTTTTATTTTTTTGAAGAATTTTTTTTCTGTTGAGTATTTTCTTCTACCACTAATCTCAAAAGGTAAATTGTGTTCGGGTTTTATACCTGAATTCAGGTATTTTTCGTGAGTTAAAACTGGAAATCCAGTATTTTTCGCTATGCTTTTATTTCCCCACATCCGAAATTTTTTTCCTTACTCCAAATTTTCCACGATTATATTGGTAATAATTAATAATATACATCATCTAGACCTATTAAAATGGCGTTTTAAAATTGTTTTGCGTTAATACACTCTTTTATTTGCCGTTTTTATACTTTTGATGCCTTCATTTTCAATGATGCAATCTGGTTTGAGAATTAAAATGTCCTGATTTTTGATGTTTACTTTGCTTTGCTAAACTGCAAATAAGTAAAATGTCTTTTTATTTCTATTAAATTTGAAAATAAAAATTTTTCAAGCGAAATTCTGTGTTCCCTATGAGAGTTAAAAAATTAAAATTGAAATCACTTTTAGTTTAAATTTTTCTTCAAATACGTTGATTGCTATTAGTAATATGTTTATCATAGAGCTTTAAAATGTAAATTATGATAATTTTACTTTAATAAATCCTTAAATATGCCATTTGTTTCTTCTCTTTTGTTTGCTTAACGTGTTCATTATGAAAATCGCGACCTCTTTGCATCCACCATTGGAATAAAACTTTTTGCATTTATGATGTTTACTATTCTCTGTCAAGAAGTAAATAACTAAAATTTCATTTTATTTTTTTGTTTAAATCATAAAATTGAAAAGTTTTAAACGAAATTCTGTGCTTTTTAAGAGTGTCAATCGTCAAAAGGTTTAAGAAATTTGTAAGTTATTTTGGCTTCTACTATCTTATCTATAATTATTAAAATAAAAATAATATTCGCTTATCATTGTTTTTATTTTAATATTTAGTATTTTTTTTATGTGGATTTTAGTTGCAAAATTATTAATAAGTGTCTTGTTTTTTAGAAAGTACTAATTTTCAATCGGTCTTTTGTTAAATACATTTTATAAAAAAATTATCTTTAAAATGAAATATTTTTCAATAGTTACCCCCCCCCCCCTTCTTTGGTATTTGCATTTTGTTTTGAGTCTGCTAATATTCAAAAAGCAGTAAATGAATATTTTTGACTTTAAATTTAATATGTTATGCAATGTATTGTTGGAAAAAAAATAAATGATACAAGACTGGCGAAATTTTTAATAATTGTCTTGTTTTTGAGAAAGTACTAATTTTCAATCAGTCTTTTTTTTTTAAACATATTTTTAAAAAATTATTTTCAAAAAAATATTTTTCAACAGTCCCCCCCCCCCCCCTCTTTGATATTTGCATTTTATTTTGAGTCTGCTAATATTCCAGAAGCAGTAAATGAATATTTTTGACTCTAAATTTAATGTGTTACGCAATGTATTGTTGAAAAAAAATAAATGATACAAGACTGGGGAAATTTTTCATAATTGTCCTGTTTTTGAGAAAGTACTAATTTTCAATCAGTCTTTTTTTTTTTCATTTTTTAATTATTTTTTTATTATTCATTCTCAAAATAAAATATTTTTCTATGGTTCCCCCCCCCCCCCTTTTTTATGGTTGCCCTCTATTTGAGTTTTATTTAGAGTCGGCTAATATTCAAAAAGCAGTAAATTCATATTTGACTTTCAATTTAGTGTGTTATTCAAAATATTTTTGGAAAAAATAAATAATACAAGACTTGTGTGAATTTTATTTTTTTTTTAAATATGTTAAAAAAAAGTGTCTTTCAACTAGAAAACACTCCTTAAAAATTGAAATTAGCTCCTGCAAAACTCCTTAAAAACTCCTTACTTTTAATTTTTCAAATTTGAGTATGAACCCTGTGAATGTTTTTATCTCTTCTCCAGGCAGATTGTTCCACCTCATTTTTCTGTTGACTTGCTTTAACCTTTGGTGTGTTTCTGTGCTTTAGGTTCGGTCCCTTGTGCGACCAACAATATATACAGTAAACTCCCATTAACTGTGATTCTGATTATCTGCGAGTGTTTCACATTTCTGGTTTCCTTTTTTACAGTGATTTTAAGTGTTATTGTTAATTTTTTTGCAGTTAAAGATATTTTTTACATTCAATGCTATTGTTTCTAGCTATAATTTAAATGTATTTGAATATTATTGATTTTTTTTTACCATTGTATACATTAGTATCTTTTTTTTTTTTCTTATTTTTGGATTGTCCGCAGTATTTGCTTATCAGCAGTCACTGAGACACCCTATTCAGCGGATAATTGGAAATTTATTGTATATATATGTGTGTGTGTGTGAATGCCCATGCTTGAGCGTGTGCATTTATTTAATTGTTTTTTAAATTCATTAGTTATTGGCTGGAGTGGATGCTGATAAAAAAGATAAGAAAGGTTTAAAGAAAAGAAAACGGTCACCCTCTCCTGTATCAGAAAAAAGAAAAAGGAAGGGGTATGAACTCGTCTTTTATTATTATTGTTGTTTTTTGTTTATTTGTATTAGAACTTCATTATCAGGTCACCCTTGGGACTCTATAAAGTATCTTCATAATCAAAACAATATCGAAACCAGAACTGTTTCAAATTACATGATCAAATTATATTTTATAGTGATTTACTAATTTGATAAATAATATGTCCCTAAATGATTTTGATGAACACAATTTTGTGTTATTGACAGACAAGGCTAAAATCTTGGAATAACATTCCACTTTCTTTTTTATTTTCCTCTAAAATCCTTTCCAATAAGGTTTGCTTACTTTAATTACTATTTAAGTAATCCTACCTTCAGCAAAGTTGATTTTCAGGTGGAAAAATGGTGCTCTTTTGCAGCTTATTATCACTGAGAAATAAACTTATTGAAGAACTTTCAATTAGCTTATTTCTCACTGATCTTTGACCTCTCCTAACTTATTGAGATACGCCCATTGACGACCAAAAATATTACTTCATTTTTTTCCGGAAATCTTTAATTTAATTAGAATCCTTAATTGTCATAAATCTCAATTAATGAAACAAGAATCTAACCTAACTGGCCTCTTTGTAGGGTCTTTTGTGCAGCAATCAATGCTGTTATTAAAATGGAATTTGCCAAATTAAAAAAAAGTCAAATAACCCATGGATTAAATTAGCAACACTGAGTGTGTTACGTGCTATTTGCTACAAATTTTACGTTCACATTGATCATACAAATAATATGCTAACAGTTGCTGTTCATTAATGCATGTGGTTGTAACTTGATACAATTATTCTATTATATCTGTCTGGAAATTCTTGCGACTTTTATCAGTGGGTTGTCATGCTGACAATGAAGTCTTTTGTTTTATTTAATAATCAATAATATAAATGATTTATTTTTTTGAATGATTAACTAGTTTTGTTATCACATGGGTCAAAAATTCTATAAAGTGACTTTTAATAAATATTTCTCAAAGTATTTTAATGCTTTAATTTGTATTGTGTCTACATTAAATAGAACTAAATTTATTTAGAAGTACCAGAGGCCCAGCTGTTGTTACAAAGAAGAAATCTTTGCGTGGTGACGATGAATCTGATGATTTAACTAAAGATATGGAGGAGCCATCACCAGAACCAAATGTTCAAGAAGTTCACATTCCAAAAAATAGTAATTGCATTTTTTAATCTACAAAATAGCTTTTACATGAATTGAACTTAATTGCACAGCGAGTGTTGTATTCAATGCATTCTTGTATGTAGTATGTATACGTAAAATCACTATTAAATGGCTAAATCAAATATATGAGGAATTGTACTTATATGTTTTTACTTTTTTTGAAAGAAGGAGAGATATTTATAATATTTATTGTGAGTATTTCTTTATTTAATGGTATTTCTTTTGTAGCAAACAACCCAAGAAGCAGCAAAGACAATGAATCTCAGCCGTTGAAAGGCGGAACATTGTTAGAACTTGATGGAAATGAAACTGATGATAAGGTAAAATTATTTATTTGAAGAATGCTACAAACTTTATTATGATTCTTCCTCCAAGTAACAGAATTCTGCAAATTTCAATGTTCGGATTTAAAGAATTTTATTATTGGTACTTTTTTTTTCAACCTTAGAATAGTAATACAGGAAACAGGACCTTAAAAAAAGAAAATATACAAAAGTTACATTTTTTCATTATACTATTTGCTGTTTAGAAAATAATAAATAATATAAGCTTACTTTTCACTGCAAATGGGAGCGTATTCTTTTTATTGTGCTATCTTTCTGAATCCTTCACAAGAATCAGATTAATTTCATTTCAATTATTTATCAAGTTTTGCTACATAGCAAATCAACAACACTCATTTTTCCAGGGCGAGGACTCAGTCACCTTTCTCACCTTTAGTCACCTTTTGAAATTTTGGTCACTTTTTGTCACCTTTTGGAATTTTTGTCACCTTTTTAAACCTTTCTTGAAATGTGTTTTAGAAAAGTCTAGTTTTGATAAATAAAATTTTTGAGCAGTATGAATATTCTTTTCCTAACCTGAAAATAAATAGAATTTTGAAGGGCAAAAAAAAAGCAAAAATCTCATTCAACCATTAAAAAATAGTGTTTCAACTGTAGCTCATTCACAAAACAAAGCCTTCAGAAGCCCCCGTTTAAAAATTGCGAAAAGAAACAAAAAACAGGTTCACCTGTTCCAAGGATACTTGGCAGTGCTTTTTTTCTTTTTGTTCTTGAAACGAAATTCGGTTGATGATTTGCATAGAGATGGGACTTTCACTCATTCTCTATTATCAATACTTTTTAATGAACATATATGCTTTGTATTTACAGAGAAGCAAGAAAAAGAATGCTGATGATTTTGCAATGAGCTAAAAATTAAAAGATAAAAGGAATAAAATATGTTCATTGAATAATCGTCATTATCTTCACTTCATAATTTCAGGTGTTAATATAATTGATTTTAAAGAAAAATCTTTGAACATAACTAGGGGTGATTGTGTTCTGGTATTTTACCGGATTTCCGATATTTTCACGATCGATTCTGGTATTTTCATGTTTGAAAACACCGGAGGTATACAATTTTTAATTATGCTTTTATCTTCTCACCTCCGGAATTTTTTTGCTTTTTCGAATTTTCGATGATTATACCGATCATTATTAATAATATTCATCAAATAGAAATGTTAAGCTGCCATTCTAATTGTTTTTTTGCTTTAATAAATTATTTTATTTGCTTTTTTTTTTTTTTTGATTGCATTTAAAAAAATGCAATCGATTTGCATCTGATATGAGAATTGAATTTTTCTCATTTATTATGCTTATTACCCATAGAAGACAAATAAATGCAACATATTAAAATTAAAAAATCATAAATTTAAAATTTTCGAGCGAAATTCTGCCTTTTTTATGAAAATCAAAATGTCTAATTTTAAATTTGAAGAGTTGATAAAATTTTATTTTGCTTCAATTATGTGGATAGTAAAAATAATATGTTTATCGTAGAGCTTTTAATTGTAAATCTGAAGTAAGAAAATTGAATTCTTTTATATGCCACTTTCATACTTTTAATGCCTTAATTTTGAAATTGGCATTTCTTTGCTTCCGCTGTAAGATTCATACTTCGCAATTTTGATGCTTGCTAGTCCTTGTTAAAAGGCAAACAAATAAAATTTTTTAAAATTTCTCTTTAAAATATTTTTTTGGAGATAATTTGTTCAGCACCAGCTCAAAAGTAACTTTATTATTCCTGTTAAAACGTTAATCAAATGCATGTACAATATTTGCTCTAAAAACTAATTGAAATTATTCGAATACATGAAATGTAATAGTTTAGGAAAGGAACTTAATTATTATATATGTATAGTCATAAAATTAGGTGAGCTAAAAAAATAGGGCCTTGGTTTAACCCCCCCCCCCCCTCCCCCAACACATTTTCTCTTTAAAACTTTCAGGTATTTTTTTTTATGAACTCACAATCACCCCTGATCATTACATAGAGTTTACCCTGAAAGTTTTTTGGAAATATGTCCTAAAATGATTTATTTTGTTACCTCCAGCCCTATCATGTTTAGAATTTAAGTCTTTAAAAATAGTATGTAGGCTATTTTGGTAAAAGTCAGAAAAAATGATAATCGTTATCTGTTTTTTGATTTCTTTAAAAAATAATTTTGGTCACCTTTTCAGTTACTTTTTTGTCACCTTTTAGTCACCTTTGTTTTAAAATTTGTCACCTTTCTCACCTTTTTCAAAGACTATCAGCAGTCCTCGCCCTGTTTTTCTTTTCCTTAAAATCTTAGCTTATCTTTATGTTATTCTTGTCCCTTTTTGAAATTTTGTTTATATTTATTTATGAAAGAGAGAGAGTGGTTTAGTCATATTCTTTTCCTCTTCAAATTTTTAGGAAATTTGTTATTCCACTCTCTCTTTTTTTCATACTGTCAGTATTTAACCACATATTGAAACAATTTTATCTGACATTTGTACTAGTTTATTTTGGTGAAAGTAAATAGATAAATTAAGAAAATTTTGAGATGTAAACTTGTATGCTTGTTGCAGGGTGATAAGGAGGAGAAAATAAAAACTTCTCATCCTGGTTCTCCTAACAGTCAGAGTCGAGATAAACCTGCTGAAGATAACCAAGATGACAATGTGACTGAGCAGGCTAATCATATTATCATCCCCAGTTATGCAGCGTGGTTTGATTATAACAGGTTAATCTTACTATTTCTATTAAATGTAAAATTAAAGAAAGATGATTTCTTAAATTGATATTTTCAGCAGCTATATGTGCTCAATGCTTGTGTTTCATAAGTTTCTTTAAAAAAAGAAAAGATATGTTGGTTATTTACTCTTTATTTATTTTTTACTTTTTAAAGAATTTTTTTTTATAAACATTCAATTTGATTTTAATGTTATATTGTAAAAACTATTCTACAGTCTGGCTATTTGGCCTCATAAGATTGAAACTGAAGACACTTCTTATTTTAGTCATGATCTCGAAAAAAAATTAAAAGAATAGAACATATAAGAAAAAATGGAAGTGTGTGTGTGGATAAAAGTTTAGTTCGTAGTTTGCAATATCTGGGATGGTAACAATAATTTGAGACTGTAAAATTTAAATGTATTTAATGTCCCCCACTCCACTACAGACATTTATTCTTATTGGATACTACAAAGATTTCCATTATCAACTTGGTAGTAATGCAGTTGTCTTTTTTAAACTTATTACTTTTTTGCCTCATTGTACCCTCAGTAATGTAGGTTTTCTTACCATTTTTCAAAACTATTCATTGCTTATACTTTAGCAAATATTTTTATTACTAGATTCTTCAGATGAAATTGAATGTAAGCAGGAAATAAAAAGCTTTGTCTATGCTATTTTTATGGTTTCTATGGTGAATTTAAGTAAATTTCACATTAATTATGTTTGTGGCCTGAATTTACAATACAAAATTTTTTCTTATAGTGTTCATGCTATCGAAAGAAGAGGACTTCCAGAGTTTTTTAATTTGAAAAATAAGTCAAAAACTCCAGAAGTGTGAGTATTGAACAGAATTTTATTTCTTTTCTTGGCTAAAAAATAAATTAACTGGCGAAAAGTTATCAAATTTATGTCTGAACACTTTTTAAAATCAGATATCGAAATTCATAAATAAGCATTCCCTAATGATGTTGTAAGTAAGTGGTATGTAGTGATCGAGAACTAATCTCAAAAGGACCCAAATAGAATTACAGTTCTTGCTTGTTAATTGTGAAGTTAAAGGGACCAAAAGTAAGCAGAAGTGACCCCGAAAATAGTTTTTTTAGAAATCTATTTAGCAATGACAGACAAGGGATGTGTTAAAACTGTTTGCTTTTTGTCACATTTAATATACTTTTTCTTCATTTCCAGCTACATTGCATACAGAAATTTCATGATTGATACTTATCGGCTGAATCCAACGGAATATTTGACTGTTACTGCTTGTAGACGAAATCTTGCTGGTGATGTTTGTGCAATAATGAGGTAAATCGCTTCTGAATGCTTAGAGATTCTGATTCTGTTTTATAATTTTATTTTACAAATTGTTCCTTATATTCTGAGTGTTTTAATGTTTAAAAATATTTCTTTTCTAAATTTAATTTTCCTAATTTATTCACGTAAAATAATGACTTTTATGAGCTTACTTTAAAGTTTTTGTGTAAAAAAATATGATAAACCTCGTAACTAAGTCCTTATCACAGCTTGTGAATGTTGCACCTTTTAGTTAATAATTTAATTGTAATTAACAAATGTAAACTTGCAAAGTAGGTAAAGGAAATCTATATTTTCAAATTGCAAATTATTTCAAATGTTAATAAAAATCCCTTAAGTTGAGTGAGCTCTGAAATGAGTTTTTATTTTCATCTGACCATTAAAAATGTATTGAGTGATTATTGCTTAATTCTTTTCACAAATGATGCTTTAGCCATGCTGGTAACAAAAGAGCTTTTGTAATTTCTCTTTTTACCACTATCCTGATTCTATGCGTCATTTTGATGCTGTTTATGCTAAAATTTTTAAATTAACTGAAAGCTAAACTAAATTAATTTTTGTTGCTTTAAATTAGAGTTTCTTTTTGTAAGATTTTTTTAAAAAGAAATCCAGCAAAAATCTTTAGTTACTAATAATATTGGTAGTGCATTTTTAAAATGTATGTGTGCGATTTTGAAGACATGCGTAATATATTTATATAAAATATATTATGATCAATATTATTCATTATTATTTTTTTTAATTTAGGGTGCATGCGTTTTTAGAGCAATGGGGTCTTGTCAATTACCAAGTTGATGCAGATAGTAGGCCTACTCCTATGGGTCCACCATCAACCTCTCATTTTCATGTTCTTGCTGATACTCCATCTGGCTTGCAACCTCTTAATCCACCCCGCACACAACAAGTAATAGATTGATTCATTTTTTGTAAAGCTTATATGTGCTAATCATATTCGACTAATTCAATATTTGAATTGATTAAATGTTGAACATGTGCTGAATTTCATAATGATAGGTCCACCCTCACGTTTCTTCAAGTTCTCATTAAATAATAAAAACGACATTCGTTATGTTGGTAGTTGAAATAGTAATGTATTATAATGTCTATATTCCATTCATTCTTAGTAATAGAAATTCAAATCCGTTCTTATGTGTGAAGTGAAATTTTTCACTTATTTTCAATTACTAGTTTCTTTATACGTAATAGATGCTCCACTTACAAATAAAATATGCAGCTTTGGGAAGTTCAGCTGCTTCGCAACTCATGGCTCTGATTATTATTTTTTTTAATACTTTGCAGATTTCCATCATGTATATCTACTTTAGGGGTAAGTTACAAATGATGTCATGCTTTGGGGGGGGGGGGGGGGAGACAGAGAGCGTTCATGAAGTTAAAAAGCTAATGACAAATGGGTGGGAGAGGAAAAGTGTGATAGCATTCATTTTGTATCAAATAAAAGCATTTTTTATTACACTATGTTCATGTAATGTAGCCTGACATGTAATAAGGGAAGGAGAGAGAGCAAGGTGAAACGTTACACTTAGTGGAAATGAAGGAGGGGGTCAATTCTCAAGTATGTTCAAAAAAAAAAGTGACATGATTTATGAGACGCCTCTTTTAACATTTAATGCTAGTAAGTTTCTAGAGTGGATAATTGAAGATTATTATTTTTTTATGGTGAAGTAACTAAAGCTTTTGCACATTCTACTTTCAATCCATAAGAAATGCATTGGACATATTATATATTAGACTTAAATTCAAACCAAAAACTGATAAATTGGCCTAAAAATGTTTCTTGTAACATAATGCCAAGTTTTCGTAAAAATATTTAACAAGTCATGAAATTACTGTTAAATTTTTTTTAATACATCTGGTTGATTGCCAATCCCTGGTTTCTTACATTACAATATAATTCATACATTTTATTTCTGTTGCATTCCGTTAAAAAGGATCAGCATATGTCAGACTTTCTTACTAGTGCTGTCCTCCCCTTGCATGATGATATCGGATAATTAGATGCTAAATTACTTTCACTTTTCTTGTATTCACTTTTCTCGTAAAGATTACTAGTTGGTCTGTCTTGTCATGACAAAGCTAAACTAAAGACTTGTAATTTCTTGACTACCCTTAGAACACTAGCTTGATACTTCTGTTGTATCCGTTTAAGTTAACCCTTGTACTTAGTTCGTTTTTGTTGTCATTATTTTATGCTTGGTCATTAAGTTAATTATTTGCGTATTTTAGTTTGTTTTTGAGATTTAATATTCATATTTTAAAACTTGTATTATTTCAGCCATCTGCTGCTGCTCAGCAAATGTTGAACTTGGATAAAGGAAAGGAAAATGTTGAACCTAAAACTGATGACACCAAACCAAATCTCAATGACAGTTTTGGACTTCGTTTAGATCAGTATGCAAAAAAGAATGCATACATGAAGGTAAATATGAGTCAATTAAACTAATAAATTTCTTCAATAATTTTGGACTTAAATCTTATAAGTATGAAATTGAATAACAAGCCTCTTAAGAAGATAAAAGGTATCTCCAAATGAGCAAAGTGTTCATGAAAACAATTCTTATAATGAACAAAACACTAATATCCAAGTAGACAATACAATATTTATATGCATAAACTGCTTTAGTGCGAACATCAAACTCTAGTTGATGATAAGCTGTTTTGCAATCCAATCAAAATGAATTGAATGTAGAATAAGTTTATTGTAAATTATTTTTGATAATAGTGTAGTGATATAAATTTACATCTTGTATTTGGTGTCCTGTTGACTTTTCCTTCACTGTAACCAAATTCTTAAGTATTATTTACTTTCATATTTTTTACATATTTTAAAATGTATTAACTTTTTAAAATCATTATGCATTTATTAGGTTTAAATATTAATAAATCATCCATGGAAGGGGCCTCCTGCCACCTTTTCAAGAAAAAAAAATTGGCAGAAGTCCCTCCATCTCGTTTTGAGTTTTAGCCCCTGGTTAAATAGGGACCAGAAAAGCATTATGTAACTGATATGTGAATAACTGTTGTGAAGAAAAGAAATATATGTTTTTATGTATAAAATTAGTACTTTACATGTCTGTATTAGTGTCTTTTTTGTTAAATAACTGTGCTTTTCAGAATAAAGCTGCTGCTACGGTTTCAAGAGAGTGGACTGAACAGGAGACTCTTCTTTTGCTAGAAGCATTGGAAATGTATAAAGATGACTGGAATAAAGTATGTGAGCATGTAGGCAGTAGAACTCAAGACGAATGTATATTGCACTTTTTACGTTTGCCTATTGAAGATCCGTACCTTGATGACCCAGCTGCTGGCGGCGGAGCTCTGGGTATAGTTTGTATTTAGTATTTCTTTATTTCCACCGTTTATTAAGTATTAAATTTAACTTCCTTTAATTTAGTGTTTCTTTCCACATTTTGAAAGTTTTTTTTTTTTTCAATTGTCTTACAGTAAAACTTTTTTTTGTGCAACATTTATTTTTAATAATGCAACTATCTCATTCACAACTTAAATGCTACAGTGGTGAAGTATTTTCAAGAAATTATGTTCTTTTAAAGTATTGTATTAAACCCTCAGTAAATAAATGTTTTTGCAATGCTCTGATAATCTTGATATTAATATTAATAAATTTAATCTCTCATTTAATGTATTGTATCAGGCATTTAACTTTTTTTGATCCTGCTAATTATAGTATTG
The DNA here is from genome assembly GCA_038373865.1 of Uloborus plumipes. Taxonomy (NCBI): domain Eukaryota; kingdom Metazoa; phylum Arthropoda; class Arachnida; order Araneae; family Uloboridae; genus Uloborus; species Uloborus plumipes. Next base: position 30,663 of record JAXGGA010014527.1, read on the forward strand.
TTATTAATCTCAGGATTAGTAAAAACATTGTTCAATGCAAGCTGTGGTAAGGGAATGTGAGGCCAAAAGAGATGTGAAATATTTTGTATAGTTTTCAGTGCCACTAATCTGACATTAGTAAAATTTAACTGTGTTATTATTAAGCATGTAGTGTGTGTAAAACCCAGTCAGAAAATAGCTACCTCCAAAGATTAAGGTATTCAATTATTCATTTAATTTTTTCATTCGGAGAATAATATTTTTCTTTCATAATGAAGCAAAAAATATTTCATTTGAAAAATATTTTAGGTATCATTTTAATTTGAAGGAATAAATGAACTTCGTAAAATGAGAAGCACCTCACTAAAAGTTGTTTAGTTATTTTTTAATTATTTTCTCTTTACTGAAACTTGCAAAATGAATTTCCAATTCGTTTAGTTAGAATACTGTAACTTATCTTAACTATATCTACTTGCTCCATTATAAATTTTATTTAACAAATTTTTTGGCGCATTTTGATGCTTTTTAATTTGATAATGCAATTATTCTTGTGTAAAAGTATGACAATAAATAATAGCCGGTTTTAGTTTTGTTTCTTCTTTACTTACTTTTCTAAATTATCTTTTACAGGTCCACTGGCATTCCAACCTATTCCATTTTCTAAATCGGGAAATCCCATTATGTCAACAGTTTCATTTCTGGCTTCTGTCGTTGATCCTCGAATTGCTGCCGCAGCTGCTCAAGCTGCTATGGGTATGTTTTTCAGAAAGTTGTTCTATTTATAAAAGTTACCTCTAAATGTACCAAATCTTCAGTCATTTACCAATTAAAGAAATGTTTTGGGCAGTCACAGTAACTGCCAATGACCTTTCATCAAGGTGCTCCTGCCCTCAGTATGTCCCTTTTAAGCCTTTTTTACAACTATGGGAATAGGGGAAAAGTGCACTTCAGTTTATGAAAAAAAAGTTTTTTCTGCATTATTCTTATATATTTTAAATACATGTGAAGTTTAATAGTGTCATACTTTAGAAATGACTATTCAAATATCCTGGCTATTCTTGTCATCTGTTATATGAATGCAATGAAGTCCTATGCTTCAAAAATCAAACCTAGAGTAAATATGGTCTAACGTAAATTTTTCAGGAGAATAATTTTATCAAAAATGAATAACTATAATTAGATATGAACCTAAAAAACAAAAC
>JAXGGA010014528.1:0-31841 GCA_038373865.1 Uloborus plumipes
GAAGTGCAACAACTCGACGTGGCATGGACTCAACAAGTCGTTGGAAGTCTTCTGCAGGAATATTGAGCCATGCTGTCTCGATAGACGTCCATAATTGTGAAAGCGTTGATGGGGCAGGATTTTGGGCACGAACAGACCTCTCGATGGTGTCCCATAAATGCTCAATGGGATTCATGTCGGGCGATCTAGGTGGCCAAATCATTCGTTGGAATTGTCCAGAATTTTCTTCAAACCAATTGCGAACAGTTGTGGCCCGGTGACATGGCGCATTGTCATCCATAAAAATCCCATCGTTGTTTGGGTACATGAAGTCCATGAATGGCTGCAAGTGATCTCCAAGTAGCTGCACATAAGCATTTCCAGTCAATGTTCGGTCCAGTCGCACTAGAGGACCAAGTCCATGCCATGAAAAAACAGCCCACACCATTACGGAGCCACCACCAGCTTGAACAGTGCCTTGCTGACAGTTTGGGTCCATGGCTTCGTGGGGTCTGCGCCACACTCGAACCCTACCATCGGCTCTTACCAGCTGAAATCGTGACTCATCGGACCAGGCCACGGTTTTCCATTCATCTAGGGACCAACCGATATGCTCACGTGCCCACGAGAGTCGCTGCAAGCGATGTCGTTCTGTCAGTAAAGGCACTCGAGTCGGTCTTCTGCTGGAATAGCCCAAGAAATCCAAATTTCTCCGCACAGTTCTAGCAGACACGTCCATTGTACGTCCCACATTGATTTCTACGGTGATTTGACGCAGTGTTGCTTGTCTGTTAGAATTTACGACTCTTTGCAGACGTCGCCGGTCTCGATCTTTAAGTGCAGGCGGTCGACCACTGCGCTGTCCATGGTGGGATGTTATGCCTGAAATTTCATACTCTCGGCACACTCTTGACACAGTGGATCTGGGAATGTTGAATTCTCTAACGATTTCCGAAATGGCATGACCCATGCGTCTAGCTCCAACTAACATTCCGCGTTCAAAGTCTGTTAATTCACGTCGTGCGGTCATCATCACGTTAAAACCTCTTCACATGAATAACTTGAACAGAAATGAAAGCTCTGTAAAAGCACTGCGCATTTATACCTGTTCTATGCGATGCTACTGCCATCTGAAAATTTGCATATTGCTATCCCATGACTTTTGTCACTTCAGTGTAAATTGCAGTAAACATTTTGAGTGAGAGAATTTGATTTTTAATTTATCGTTTGCTGGTTGATTTCTGTTCATGTTTATTGCTTTTATTATCATTGCGACGAATAACGTTCGAAATTTCGGTGAGTAACACTTAAAAGTTTTAGAATCAATTGAATTTTTTTACAAAAAAGTGCTCCAAATATATTTTCGCTATGCGATTATTCAATATTGGAATGTAATTTGCAGCAGTTACTGCTTTTAGTGGCGGAAAAGTAAAAATGACAAGATTTACGTTCGTAATTGTAACCCTACACTCGCCAATTTTTAATTAAAATGAGCTATCGGATGGGTTGCTGTGTTTGACCAATGGCTGTTCGAAGAGGTAAAACCAAGGCCCACCCACTTTTTTAGAATATGACCTATCCAATAAGACATCTGTCTCGACATCACAAAATTAAAATATTTTAACCTCTTTGGCTAATTTCTTAAAATGGGTAGAGTATTCAAGCTATGCTAGAACTAATAACACATTTGTGAATCCATTGTTTAGTTTTCCTGCACTTGCCACCCCTTCATAAAAATGAACTATTCTAAAAAAGGGAGGAGTCAAGTGCCATCTCGTCAAAGCCAGACTTTACTATACTATACTACACTGCAAAGATTTCTTGACAAAAACATCGTGACGTCAGCATGACGTTAGCCTATGAAAAACGAGCTAAAAACGTCACAGCCTATTTGGCGAATTAGAGGAGATCGCTAGCTGCTTGTGAGCTCTTATTGGCTCCGCCCGTAGTGACGTTCAGTGTCAACTTAAGTTGCTGTCTAGTATACATTGCAACGTTTCTTGACAAAAACATCGTGACGTCAGAGTGACGTTTGCGTGACGTTAGCCTATGAAAAACGAGCTAGATAAAACGTCACAGCCTACTTGGCGAATTAGAAGAGATAGCTGACTGCTTGTGAGCTCTTATTGGCTCCCCCCGTAGTGACGTTCAGTGTCAAGTTAAGTTGCTGTCTAGTATATTTCTGTGAGAAGAACGCATTTCTAGATAATTCATGAAGAAAATCGAAACATAATTTACCTCTCTTTTTGTTTTCAAGTCGATTGGGAGGAATGTCGTCATGGACACCCAGTTCTTGGTTCTCTGCGGATCCTTTGCGACCTGGAGACAAAGGAAATAGCGGTTTTCAAAAAGATAAGAAAAACATAAATATATAGAATACACCATGTTTAATTTTCTTGGCCTTTCCCTAACATCTAGGTTCCGAAGACAATTTTGTCTATCGAGTTTCTTTAACTTTTCTCTGGAGAGGTGTTTGAGGAGCACTGTTGGCTTTAGATAGCCTCCATTAGCTCCCGATAGGGGCCGTGGTAGCCCGATCGGTAAGGCGTCGTATTCGTGACCGGAGGACCCGGGTTCCATCCCAGCCGATCAAAGATCCACCGTCTTGATTAATGGTGGCTGGGGGACGTTAAAAATGTCGTGGTCACAAAGTCCTCGAAGTGAAACGATACCTCTAGGAGTTTCGGGCCAAGGATTTGCTCGACCCTTGATTCTGGTTCAAAAAGAACAGAGCGCTCTTCAGGGCCCTATCCCGGTTAAACCACGAGTTGTGGTAGGTACGGGGGACCCTGGAGCGTGTGAAGTGAAGTGAAGTAGCCCATGATATATTCCACCCTTCCTTAATTATTGAACGGAGGACTCAGAATACAAGGGAACCAACTTCGTAAAAAGATTCTTTGTTCTACAGAAGTTTAACCCTAGCAGTATAATCTCATCGGCCGATGATCGGCCATTCATCGAGACCCGATGAAATTCTCTTCGGCCGATGATTGGATTCGATGAGTTCTTATCGAGAATTGCTCCAATATGGGTCATCGGCCAAAAAGAATCCGAGCAGCAAAATCCGATGAGTTTTGCTCAAAATACAATGAGATTTGGAGCAATTTACCAGCAGTGCAGTCCCGTGCCGATGAATTTAGGATCAATTTTGGATGCTCGGCTTATTTTCATGGGGAAAGTTGATCGGAAGGATATCGCTTTCCGATGAAAAGTAGCTCATCGAAAACCGTGCTCGGATATTGATCGGAACGATTCATCATGCGTTACGGGATCAGTTTACGAGGAGTTCGATGATCGGCCGAGCAAAATCTGATGAGTTGATGCTACTTAGGAATGTTCTATTCCAGTGGTTCTCAACCTTTTCGCGGCTAACGCCCCCTTAATGAGGTAAATTTTTTCCAACGCCCCCCTTTATATTAAAGGTGAATGGGTGTGCAAAATGAAGTTCTAAGTTTGAAATTACTTCCCTTCAGAATTTTTCAAAACGGTTAAGCAAGTTATATTTTTCCTCACTAGTCATTATTAGAATTAAAATAATGAATGTAAAAATTAAAAAAAAAAATCCAGGATTAAAAATATTTTATTTTAAATAGTAGTTAAATGAAATAAAATAGAAATAATTAAGTAAAAACACATTTTTGCTCATATAATGAAGGAAACAATCAGATGCAATAAAAATAAGCAAGCAAAGTATTTTTTTCGCATTCAAATTATGAAAGGAACATTCAAAAATATATGTAAGTGAAATATTTGCCCTTGCTGGTTTAAAGACAGTTTTCTCACGGTTAGTTTAATATTTTTTGTAAGGAGAAGGCATAAGTCTCTTCTTGGGACGATTTGGAGTCGATTTCTTTGTTTTGTAACTCGGTCGGGGACAACACTTAATCCTCATTCGACGAGGTAGGAAGAGGAGAAGACGATTTAAAAAATTTTGGCCATAGCTCACAGTCTAGCATAATGGCTACTAATGTCTCCTTGCTGCCAAAATCATGTAAAATTGTTCACATTCTAGAAACCAGCTTTTCAAATTTCAGTGGTTGTAAGTCCCACCAATTCTTACTGATACAGAACATCTGCTGTCTCAATATTTTCAAAAGGGTTCATGACCCATTGAGGAACATTAGGAGACAAAAATATCCTCAAAACGCTCAGAGAAGTCTTTGTGCAAAGACTGAAGATATTGGCAAAAACGTGAGCATCATCGAAGTAGAGTTCGCTAAAAATTAACCACAAAAGTAAATTAATGAAGTGAGGAAAGCCAAAAAGAGGAAGCATTGCAAATACGATTGCCATGTAAAAATTTAGGAGAATAACTAAACCGAGGAAAATAACCAAACTGCATGAATGCCCCGACTGATCGAGATATTTTGGATATCTTAAGTGTAGACTTACTTTCTCATAGGTACTAACTAACTTGTGAGAATACGGGGAAAGAAAATTAAGAAAGTAAAAAAACAAAAAGCAAATTCGATGACGTTTAATGTTCTGCCTAAAACGCTATTTGTGGGAGACACTCGAATGCAATTGTGAATCTTATTCGCAGTAGTTTGAATCCTCCATTAAATTTCGGCAATGGACACTGAATATTAGTATCCGAAACGGGAAATTTTCTGTCTGCAAACCAATTTCGTTTAGCAACAATCAAAATAGGCGACTGAAACTTGAGAACTTAATTTGACCATTTGCAACTGCAGATGCAGGACGGTATTTTTACAAGTGTGATAGTTGCTAAAAAAATGCACTATTAAATTTTCTTACAACTATTACAAATTATATTGTTATGGTAAAAAGAATCAATCAATAGTTCGGCTAAAAAAACTACCAAACGATGGTGTGGCTAATGCCTTTGAATTTTATCTAGCTATGTGTGATTAAAATTAGCCAAATTGGTTAATATTAGATAAAACCATGCAACCCTAATTGCAACTGCAATTCATTGTAACGGTTTTCATTTGGTAAAGCTGGACCGCGGAGAGATGACCTTTAAGTGGAAACGGACTAATAGGTAGCATCAGAGAGATCACGCAAGAAGTAAAAATTTTACTGTACGAGAAAGTAAAAAATAACTTTTGACGCTGGTTCTTTCTATTTCAAAATGAAAGCGATCCGTTTCCGCTTCAAGGTCATCCGCCATCTCTCCGTGATCAAGCTATAACACTCTCTCTCAAGATTGTGGGACGCAAAAGATAAAAGACAAATCGCTCAAAAAGAAGAGACAGAGAGAAAAGGAAAAAAAGATAAACCAAAAAGCTATTTGAATAAAAAAATAGTCACCTCCGAATAACGTAAGGAAATAAGTTTAAAGATTCCAGAGCACATAAGTTTATTTTGTGGTCGGCACAAATAATTCAAGTTGGATTCTTAATATAATGCAAAATTTAATTTTGATTTTTTTTAATTAAAATAAATTCCAGAACATTTATTGTCCCCTGACCACTAAATTTTCCCACCGCCCCCCTATCGCCCAAAAGATACCCACCGCCCCCCTACTGCCCAAAACATGTTCACCGCCCCTCAGCGTCTTCTCACCGCCCACAGGGGGGCGGTATCGCCCCCGTTGAGAACCACTGTTCTATTCCATTGAAGTGGCCTACTTCTTAACAATTTTTTCAATTTTAAATATATCAAATACTATCTGAACTAGGTCTGGGTTCATTATTGGACTGAAGTTTTTCATAGTTGGTGCATGCTATTGAGCTGCTAACTCGAAAAAGACAAAAAGGGGATTTTATTCACTTGTATTCTGAGCACTCTAAATACCTCGACCCATGCGCATGAGGGCCCAGAATTGAAGGTTAGCTGATTAAAAATAAAGTCTCATTATCCAAAATCTGAAGGTAAAATGTGTGAACATATTTGATCATAAAATAAGCTTTGATAAAAAAAATATAAATGTAATCAACACAGCTTAAAATGTATACACATTACTCGGTTGTAAGATTGAAATGTTATTACAAAAGTTTGGCAACCTGGCCAAAACTCTTTCCTAACAAATTTCACAAAATTCCCAACTGTCATTGCCTGCAGTTTCTTTTTTCTCCTCACATTTTTAGGGTTATTTTAAGTATGCAAAAAAAAAAAAAATATTTTATTTATCTATTTATTCTATTTTATTTATTTATTTTTTGGTGCAAAAAAAAAAAAGTTTATCTCACTACACACAGATTTTTGTAAAATGAGACATATAATCTCACCTGATTGTTGCTTTTTCTGAGGCTGCTCTTTTTTCGGACCATCGAACTGCCTTTTTTCTACAAAAAACAAAGGGATGAAATTCATATTCAAATTTTTCCTATTAGGGTTGGTTAGGGTAAGTGGGCCCACTTTTTAAAATAGTTCGTTTTCAAAGCCTTTTCCAGCAGCTTTAAAGCAAAACAGTATAAACTTGTGGATTTATTTTACCTTAGACGTTATTAATAAACACAAGTACAGCAGGATTTCCTAAAAAAAGCTTTAACTATTTTTACCTATCGTATTCTTTAAAAAATGACGTGGGGGGCCCACTTACCCCCTAGGAAGGTGTAAGTGGGCCACCCCCCCCTTTTATTTATATTTAAAGTGAGCAAATCTAAAAAAGGGGTTTGCGGGTCCTACCTGATAAAGTATGTAAAATTTTAGTAGGAAATATTTTTTTGTAAACGTATCCATTAACGAGATATCTACTTACATTTAAATGTGTATGTCAGAAAATTATAAAGCGGAATACAAAACAATTGTGTCTGTGAAATTCATTAAAAGCCGTAAGGCATTTTTTTTTTTGCTTTTACACATAAATTAGTGTTGAATAAACATAATAAAGTCGATTAAGATCAATTTTGGTAAAATAAAAAATATATTTATAGGTTGAAAAAGAGTGGAAACACTTAATGGCAGCGTCTATTGGATGTTTGCCGAGTGAGAAACATTATCATAACATCCTCAGTTATTACTCTAACATCACTTACATCAAACCAATAAAAAGTGTAGCTATTTCAACTCTTTCTATCAAATTTAGCATTTTTTTGTCATTTGTATCATATTCTAAAGTTAGAACTTCATAATACTTTATTGTTTTCTTTAATACAAGTTTATAGTTACCAGCTTTTGCAGTTTTTGTAGCTGAACCATCAATCTCTTCTAGGTCTCCACAATTATCTTTCACTTCATCGCAGAAATTGCTTCATCAAAACTGCTTTTTATTTTGAAATCATCATTATTATGAGGGGGCCCACTTACACCGCAGTGAGGGGACCCACTTACCTTAATAGCGAAAAACCACGGGGTAAGTGGGACCCCTCCAATAAAACACTTATTGATAATACTTTGCGTAAAAATTCTTATTGCAATGTGTACTTTAGGTTAAACTCTACAAGAAAACTTGATGAACGTAGAAAAAATAATAAAAGCTAACATTGAAACACTTCTTTGAAAATTGTTGCTTGAACTCGCAAAAAAAGTTTTTTTGGAAATTTTTTTGACATAAATTATATGATCCAAAAAAAGTTCCATGAAACCCAAATATATGCAAAAGCAATCACTGTGATGCAATTTTACATGATCAGTACAAAAAAAATATTAAAACCATATGCGCATTTCTGTTTTAAGGGGGTGGCCCACTTGCCTGAACCAACCCTATAACACTTTTATTTTAGACGACATAGCACTTAAGATACAACAAATGATTTTCTGTAAATATCAATGTTATAAGAGATTGAAACGCCTCATTATCCAATCCTTTGAATGTGTTTCTTTTTCGATCTTCAATGATTCTAGCGATTGAGTTATGTAACAAAGCAGAATGTGAGTCAATGGCTTAATTAAAAAAAAAAAAAAAAACTAAAAAAAACAATAAAATTAAATCCTGCTAGTCTAGATACGTTTACAAACGTAGTTTAGGATGAAAAAATACGTGTTTTGTATTTACATTTTTAAGAATAAGGTTTTTCAAAAAAAAAGCGTAGAACCTTACGTTGGTCATTCGATAGTTGCGTTGCTACGAAACACCCTTCTTCTGCTACACATTCTGTTTCTTCACCTAGAATGCAAAAAAGGGAACTTACTTTCAAACTTTTCATGCAACGAAAAGTTTACATGAAAACTTCAAAAGAGAGACATCCAAAGAGCACCTACACGGCAAAAAATAAATATTGTTTTCACAGAGTGTAATGCAGCATATTTTATGGTAATAAACTGCAAAAATTGCTAATTTTGCAGTAATAAACTGTAAAACTGCTAGTTTTGCAGTAATAAACTATAAAATTGCTAATTTTACATATTCTTACTGTGCATTTTACAGTTTTAAACTGAAACCTCTGCTGCCAGTATTATACTGTTGTTTTAAATGTAGCACAGCTAATTTTCTGGTAGTAAACTTAAATTCCTAATTGTACGACTTATTACTATGAATTTTAGTTTTAAATTGAACCTTTGTTTTCAGTATTATACTGTAAAACAAGTTTTTTTCTGCAGTGTAAGAGTTTTAAAAAAATCTTCATAAACCTTTTACGTCCTTTTACGTAGTAAAAGAAGTATTGTGATCGCGAAAAAAAAATCACTCAAATTTGGGTCTAAATTTTTATTTTGCTCACCCCCGAATGAATGCTCAGTAGTTTTTTCGACCTGTCAGCACGTGCATATGTACCTACCAACATACACTGGCGGAAAAAAAAATCCCAACACCAAGAAAAAATTATTGTAGAGTAATGAAATTTGGGTAATGCAATCGTCTAGTTAACATGTTTAATGGATTAAACGTACAAGATCACTGGCTAATTTAAGCTCAAGAAAATGCTGTGCAAATGTGAAATTATGTTAATTTAATAGAGGGTGTAACCTCCAGAATTTTGAAGGCAAGCCTGCAAGCGTGCATGCATTATGTCATACAAGTGCCGAATGTCACTTTGTGGTATGGAGTTCCATGCTTGTTGCACTTGCTGTGTCAATACTAGGACCGTCATTGCTGACTGTGGATGATGCTCGAGGTGCCGTCCAATGATATCCCATAAGTTATCAATTGGAGACAGACCTGGTGATTTTACAGGGCATAGTAACATGTCAGCACTCTGTACAGCACGTTGCGTTACAGCAGCGATGTGAGGGCGAGCGTTATCCTGTTGGAAAACTCCCCCCTTGAATGCTACTCATGAAGGGCTGTACTACTGGTTAAATTACCAGACTGACGGCCAATTTTCAGTCAGTGAGTTTGGGATAACCACAAGAGTGCCCCTGCTGTCGTAGGAAATTGTTCCAGAGACCATGACTCCAGGTGTGGGTCCCGTGTGTCTAGGCCGTAGACCGCTTGGATGCAGGCGGTTCCCTGGCCTTCTTCTGACCAATATACAGCCACCACTGGTACTAAGGCAGAATCTGTTTTCATCAAAAATTACAAAAGACCTGTACTCCGACTTACAGTGAGCTCTGTCTTGACACCAATGCTATCGGAAATGACAATGGTTTGCAGTCAATGGAATACCGGCTCGTCTTTGAAGTAAACAGTTTCTTACCGTTCCTTGGGTCACGACGGTACCAACTGCAGCTCGAATGTCAGCCGCAGATGCAGTACGATGCGCCACAGCCATACGCAAGATTCGGCGATCTTCCTTCTCAGTCGTGCCACGTGGCAGCTCGGAACTCGATCTTCTTGGGGTAGTACCATCCCTTGACCATACCTTTCAATAATCATGCATGGTGGAAACATGCCTCCTGAAGTCTTTCTGCAATATCGCGAAATGAAAATCTACCTTCTCGTAGCCAAATTGTACGACCTCGTTTAAACTCGGTGAGCTGTTAATAATGGCTTCTTCGTCTTCTTAAAGGCATTCCTGGCTAACACGAATGCAATTCATCAAATTTCACGGAAAAATAATACTCACGAGCCTCACAACACGCTTTTAAAACAAGCCTTATATGCATGTTCTGAGTGGCGCCATCTGCGCCACACTTATACGCGGAGAGCAAAATTTCAATCGATGTCATCTTTCAGTTGTATAAACACGCCTACCAAATTTCGTTTGTCTAACACAAGTCTTTCTTGGTGTTGGGATTTTTTTTTCCGCCAGTGTATAAACAGCCGAAAAATTCTTTTCAACCACCCCCGAGTTAATTACGACGACTTTTCTCGTAACGTCTGTATGTACGTATGTACGTATGTCGCATAACTCAAAAACTATACGCCGTAGAAGCTTCTAGTTTGTTATGTAGGCTCTGAAGGGGGTCTAGTTGTGCACCTCCTATTGTGGTTGCATTCGAATGCTCCCAAGGGACCACTTGGCGATATGTCGCCAAGCTTTTGGTCGCCAAGTGCCTGACGCCAACTTGGCGACATATTGCCAAGATGGCGACAAATTTGAAGAAAAAAATTGTTTTGAATTTGGGTTCAATTTGGCGATATTTTGCGAAAAATTCACTGAATGATATTAAAATCGGCAATATTTAGAAAAATAACAATTGTAAAACATTTTTTGCATTGTTTCGTGGCAGATTAGGCGTGTAAATATTTGTATTGAACACTTAATACAACTATTAAGAAATTTACATGTAAAAGGAAGTAGTGTGGGGTCTATATCCCAGATTTTTTCTGAAAAGGATCAGAATGGTTCTCAGCCCTTTGTCGATTATGGGCTGTTCTACGAAATCCAGCCATTTTGTCCCACACGCGACGCTTATATTTTTTATTGAAAAGTAGTGATTTTAAAAGGCAATGAACGAAGTTTTCATTCTAAGAAATCCCATACCGGTTTGTGATTTCATAACCAACAAAATTTCATTCATTACCCAGGCCCGTCATTTAGGGGGGGGGCAGGGGGTGTCTATTACCCCCTCTATCTGGCTTTGAGAAATCAATGTATTTACATATAAATGGGCGTGGTTTTCGATGTTTTTCGGTGAAATTGCATTGTGTTTGGACCCTCTGCCCCCCCCCCCTGGAAAAACTTGAACGGACATCCCTGTCATTACCCTTTAACCCAAAAGAGATTGCGCGGGGCACACAGTCACCCCATTCTCATCCAAACACCTGTCACAGGGTAAATATTTATCTGTTATCAATCACCCTTTCAATATTTTCTTAACTTAAGAAGTTTATTTTCCTAAAGAATTAATACACTCATTATTTTTTATTACTTAAATGTGTTTTTTCTTCTAATTTTCAGAAATTTTAGATAAAACTGATGGGGGTAACCGCCCTACGCAATTTTTTTTTGTCACTGTTAGGTGCACGGCAGTGCCGGATTAAAATCACTCTTTTTTTAAAAGAACTACGAGCGTGAGCGTCACGTGCGCAGGACAGGATAAAGGGCCACGCCCTAGGGACTCTCCTGGACAGTAAAATTTAGATTGCGTCTAAGTGTAAATATTATATGTGCAAAGAAATATTGCCTTCTTTCGAAATCAGTTTTTGTTAAAACTAAGCGAAAACTTACTTCGAGATTTTTCTATTTGAGCTGCCTCACCCGCCTGGCCGCCCCTGTGTACTTCTGAAAATCCAAATTGGGTTATTTAATTTAAAAATTTTCATACAGAGAAAAAAATTGCACAAGATAGAAAAAACATTACGTTTGCATTATCAAAGTCATAGAGAAGAAAGTGCCCATGAATTCATTTCAAATTCAGTTATTTGAATGAATCCAAACTTATTAACTATTAGGTTAAATCACCTTCGTCGGCCATTTAAAAGATCTTTTGTGGATCTTGGCTAACCTAGAACTTTCAGCTATCAATACAACAGCAAAAACAAGGTAGAATGAACCTTTCTGATACTGGATCACCTACTTGTTTCAGAAATTAAAAAAAAAATTATGTTAAAATCCAAGCTGTTGTCAACACTAGTAAAACATCCAGTAGTCGGCCACAGAATCATTTTAGCTAAAAAATAAGCCGAATCGCAATCTTGGATGACGGGCACACCATTCAGAATAAAATCATTACATCAATCAAACATTACTAATTCAAAAACATTACTAATTCAAAAACATTACTAATTCAAAAACATTACTAATTCAAAAAAAGTACCCAAAACTTCACTGCCACTGGTTGATTATTGAGGATAGGTACATGAATGTGTGAATGCGTCATATTTGATTTTGAATTAAAAATGTACTATTTATGAGGAGTTTTATGTCATTGTGGCCGACTACTGGAGCCCTTACCCCATCTGTTCTGTTTTTTGAAGATTTTAGGCCAATTCCATCGTTACGACCGTAACAATCAAACTTCAAGCCAGCATAATTACAATTTGGTTTGATAAAGATCTCCCATTTTTTCCCTCATTGCATAAATTGATGTTATTTATGCTGTCCTTAATTTTAGTGCGGATTCCATGATTACAAAAACCTTGATAACAAAAATGTTTTCATGATTGATTGTTGTACGTTGGCTACTACCTATCTGGAGAAAATTAATGATTGGTTCATTTCTAACTTTAAATTTAAAAACCAACCAATGAAAAAATTAATTTTTTCATTGGTGAAGCCGCAAGGTGGCGTTTAAAGTGGAACCAATATCGACGGTAGCGAAGCAAATGTAATAGGCACTCAGTACTTGGGAAGCGTTGCCTGGAGTCGGTAAAAAAAGTTAAATTTCGTACTTTTGCCTTTTTTTTTTTGGTTTCTGACTTTTCATATCGCAGCTCTGCGCCTCATTTTTGCAAGTAAAAGTAAGTAAAGTCAACGCTCGATATAACTCCGTCTCACAGGAAAATGTCTTTATAATAAGTGGTCGCTATAAGAAGAACATAACTGTATATTGGGATAAAGTAGATTTTCCTCAACGGCCCTTATACTAGGATGGTCTTTATAACGAGTGGTAATTATAATGAGGGTCAACTGTATACATCTAGGACGAACATTCGCAATAATAAAGGTCATGCATGTTAAAGCGGAACACCCGGTACAGTGCAAAAATAAAATCTTCTTAGAGTACAATACAGCTAATTGTTTAGTAATAAACTGCAAAATAGCTATTTTTGCAGTTTCTTACTGTGAATTTTACAGTCCTGAGCTGGAACCTCTACTGCCAGTACTGTACTGTTGGTTTTACAGTATGATACAGCTAAATTTAAGGTAATAAACTGTAAAATTGCTATAACAGCAATAAACTGCAATATTGCCAATTTTAGTTTCTCACTGTGCATTTTACAGTTTTAAACTGTCTACCTCTGCTTTCATTATTATACTGTAAAAACAACAGCATATTTGTTGCAGTGTTACGCATTCGAATGTAAACGAAAACATCAAATCCAGTAGCGGGTCATTCCATAGAAATGTCAACCTCAGCCGAAGGGAAAAAAAAATACCGAAGTGAAAAAGGATCAAAAAATAAATAAATAAATAAAAATCATACAACATATGAAGCTAAAAAAAATTGAAAAAGTATTATAATCATCACTGAGATTAGCCATAATAAATAGTTTGTAGTGCGTTTACTGCTTGTTATTCGATGGTTACGTTAGTCACGTTACGTTAGTCACACTCCATCTTGAGTAAAAGTGACACTTAAGACTAAAAAAAATTAAGATTAAATAAATGTGCTTTATGTTTTCAAAATCAAACTTTATACATATATTTTTCAAATATATCATTCAATTTTTAACACTTGCTTAACTTTGAGAAATGTTTGCCTCACAACATGAGCATTCATTTTCTGGGTTGCAAAAATGTTACGTTAGTCACGCTGCTATTTTGGTTGAAAAAATATCTACTGTCAGTCATTTTGTTTTAAATTCTTAGCAGAAATGATACATAGATACCACGTACATTGCAAATCCACCAGCATAACTAAAAAATAGTTTTTATCCTTTAAGTTACAAGTAAAAACAGTTACAAAATCAGCTCTGAATGTTACGTTAGTCACTATGGAATGACCCTAGTAGATAATTCTCATTCAGTTGAGTTGACATGCTACGAATTATCTCGTCGTTTAACAGTCCATGAGACAAAAAAATGACCAAAAGCAGAAAAAAAAGTACCACAGAATCCTTGTTCGGTCCTCTTGAATCCGGGGAAACAGATGCAGATCGTTATGGTGACTGTTGGCGAGCAGATTCCGTTTGAGCACTTTGAGCATCCGCCTGGAAGAGAAACGAAGTCGTTTAATGTAGGGGTCAATTTGCTAATTCACCAATAAGCAAATTGGCCGATTACCGATTATTTGGCTATTGATAATCGGCCGATTAATGATCATGATGGTTATTTTTAATGAAAGTTTGTTTTCTTTCTTCAACAATTCCTAGTTTAGAAATTGTTGCTTATTCATTTCTGAGAGAAGATTTATTTTTCTCCATTTTCCTAATTTTCTCAAAATAACTTCAAAATTTCATCCAGTTTCTTTAAGGCGATTTTCATGCTATTGTTAATAAAATTACATTAATAACTAACATAATTAACACATTGTTAATTATGTTATCTAGACATGAAAATTTAAAAAGAAAGATGACTGTTGGCGAGCAGATTCCGTTTGAGCAATTTGAGCATCCACCTGGAAGTGAAACGAAGCCGTTTCATACCCAAGTAGAACACTTCGTTTTTTAAAGGTTGTAAAATGGTTATTAACGTTGTAACAACCGCTTAAAAACGTTTATAAAACGTTTAAAGGGTATTTGTGCTACATGGGATGCAGTCTGCACAAACGCTCAATGAATGCCTAAATAGAAAATCTTTGATCTTTCTCTTTTAAATTAGAAAAATGGTACACATCCTATATGCGGCACGTGGGCCATACTCAGCCAGCGAAACAATAATGGCTGGGCCAAAAGTTGCAAAGAGAAAGACACAATATCACACATTTCTAGACGAATATTCAAAACTGGAGTACTTAACTGGTTCTGTTGCAATTTACGAGATAAGTTTTAAGTAACGGTAACACCAGTTCATGGTTTGTAATATCCATAAGTTTTCTTATGTTATTTGAATTTTTTAAAAATATTTTTAAATTTTTTTTCTTGCCGAATCTAATGTTTTTCGTAACAACTTTCTGCTTTTTAAATCTAGCTTCCAATTTCCCGCTTAGGTACAATTTTCTTCCACTATTTAAAATAAGTTGGCTAAACATTTTCAAGCTTTAAATTATTAAAATGTTACTTCGAAAATATAAATTTTTAAATACTTTCAGAGTACAATTTGATTTTTTTCTCCAAATTTATGGTGTAAAATTTGCTTTCTTAAGAAGCAAAAACAACCGTTTTGATTTCTTTTAAAAACGGTAGGTATAAATTTTATATGTTTCCTAGCCGGCAAGAATTTTAATATTTCGTTATGCCTTTTAAAGACACAAAAATATAGTTAAATCCCAATTTTAAGGCCCCCAAGTCTACAATTTTCCACAGTTTACGTTTCTTTCGGTAGGTGCTTTCCATGTATTTCCCGCATTTTACGTATTTTTCATCCGGTCTCTTAAAATCGTAAAATCGGGGTTTCACTCTATATTTTCTTTTGGAAAAAATGCTTAGCTTTTTTATAAGTGTATTTCTTAAAAATTCTGTCAAGCCTTACCTGAAGTCTGCCCTTTTGAACGGATCGCTGATCCTACCGATATCGGTGCTTCTACTCGTACGCATTTTCCTTCTGCAAACAGGAAAAAAGGGCAAAATTAATTTCAGAATTTTTACATAATAATGACTATTTTGCATTAAAAAAAAACGCGGAAAACATATACGATTATTACGGTTTATGAGCAATGACTAATTGCTGTTTTCCTTTTGGACCTCAAATGCCATGTAGTCTCTTTCTTTTTTTTTTTTTCAAACTTTAATTAGATTCTAGTAAAAATTGATGTCTTACAACCCCCTATTATTAAATTCTTAAACAGTGCAGGAAAGTTAGACAGTGAGTCTGTTTTTCGTTAATAGCAGGAGCGATGAACTTTAAAAGGAATCGTAAATCATAGAATTTGCTAAAGAAAAATTATCTTCTGCAATTTTAATGCAATACAAATAGTGTGGTTTAAAATCCTACGATGAGTTTGGATTATATATTCTTAGAAATTTACGATAAGCTTAAAAATGAGGGGCAAATTATGGAGTTTGATAAAGAAATGAGGAAGTTTTGGCGTGGTAAAGAAAACAGCCTAGAGAAATAATATAGGTAAGATCTCATCGGCCGATGATCGGCCATTCATCGAAACCCGATGAAATTCTCACCGGCCGATGATCGGATTCGATGAGTTCTCATCGGGAATTGCTCCAATCTGTCTCATCGGCCAAACAGATTCCGAGCAGCAAAATGCGATGAGTTTTGCTCGAAATACGATAAGATTTGGAGCTATTTACGAGCAGTGCAGTCCCGTGCCGAAAGATTTGGGATCCATTTTGGATGCTCGGCTTATTTTCTTAGGGAAATTTGATCGGAAGAATATCGCTTCCCGATGAAAAGTAGCTCATCGAAAACCGTGCAAGGATACTGATCGGAATAATGTTATCGTGCGTTGCGGATTACGAGGAGTTCGATGGTCGGCCGAGCAAAATTCGATGAGTAGATGCTACTTGGGTAAGCTTTATAACAAGTTGATTGTCAACCTGCAAAGTACTGTAGCTCTTCTAGAACAGAGAAAAAGCTCTATTATAGTATCTATGCACTACACTTGCCCTCCAATCCGTAGGAAGAACGTAATCTCGAGATTGCTTGTAGTCCATTATTTCAGACGAGCTCACATGCTTCAAGTTGTGTCGCAATTTTACCGTTAACGTGTTAAAAAAAAGAAGAAAAGAAAAAAAAAGAGCGAGAGTTAAGAAAGTAATTCACCTTGTTTGGCATATCCAGGATAGCAGACGCATATGTTGATAGCAGATCTTGGTGAACAGATGCCATTGGAACACTTGCAAGCACCACCTTGGAGAGAAAAAAAGTTATTTTATGTAAAACTTTGCACTTAGGTATTTTTCGGTCAAAAGAAATTTTATCCCTTTGTATATAGATTTAAAACCAGTGGTTGGAAAAACTACATATTTTTCGTAGCGAACTTACAACTACAACTACTTTCTTATAAATGTAGTTAACTACAGCTACAACTACTTTTTTTTTAATGTAGCGAGCTACACTACTTTTGAAATGTAGTTGCTACTTCGCTACTTTTTAAAAAATAAATAAATAACAAGAATACACCAATTGAAGATCGACCGAAAAAATTCGAAAAGTGGTTTAAATTAAAAAATTACCTCATTCGAATATGGAATAAAAATAGGAATTGTCTTTGAATTTATTTGTTACTTCTCCTCTTTGTTCCTTTTTTTTTTTTTGCTAAAATTTATCCTTTTTAGATTTTTTTACACCTTTTTTTTACCTTGTTTTTTTTTCCTTCGTTCTCTTTTTTTTTAAATTTTGTTCATTTATTTATTTATTTTTTTAATTTAAAAGTAGTTTTCAGAAATCGCTACAAACTACAATTTCTTTGTATCGCGCTACTCACTACTCTACTTTTTTTAAAAAGTAGTGCGCTACACTACAAACTACTAAAAAATGTAGCTACTACAGTAGTTTCGCTACTTGTAGCGCGCTACTTCCGACCACTGTTTAAAACTCAAAAAGAAAAAAAAAATCACAAGAACCTTGACATTTCGGCGTTTGTATGCAAACATTTGTGTTGCAAACACAATGAGGGAATTTTGAGTAACTGACGGAAATTCACTATACTAGACAGCAACTAAAGTTGACACTGAACGTCACTACGGACGGAGTCAATAAGAGCTCAGAAACAGTCAGCGATCTCCTCTAGCTCGCCAAGCAGGTTGTGACGTTTTATCTATCTCGTTTTTCATAGGCTAACGTCACGATGTTTTTGTCAAGAAACCTTGCAATGTAATATACCAATTAAGCAATATTATTGGAAATAAATCGCGGGAAAATTTTTAGATAATCTCTATTTACAAAATCTAAAAGTTGTGTGATGAGTTCATCGGGGAAAATTTTGTTTCGGTACTTTTCCATTAAAGGTGCGTCACTTGGCTTGGCTTGGCGACATGATTGTCGATATCTACAGGTAACATCAAGGTAACAGGTAACTTACAAGCAGAGCAGTACAGAGATTAAGGACGACTCAAAGAAGTATGGAGAGATTGCATGCTCGGCATTACGAAAAGAGATAGAAAAAGAAATTCTTGGGTCAGAAGTCAGACGAGTCTTTGATATAATAGAAAGGAGTCAGAGCTTGAAATGGCGGTGGGCTGCGCATATTGAGAGAAGACAGGATAACCGATGGACTGTTACCCACGCGACATTAAGAGACCCAGGAAGACCCAAATGGAGGGATGAATTACGAAGAATGGTGGGCATCCAATGGAAATTCAAAGCAACCAGCAGGAATAATTCGGAAGCAGCTGGAAAAACCTATATCCAATTGTCGACGGTTGCTGATGATGATGATGATCTACAGGTAAATAGCAACCGCAGAATTCATAAATTTAAAATGTTCAATGTTATCAACAACAAATTCTTAACTTGCAATAGCGACAAATAAATTAAATCGCTAAAAGTAAAAAAAATAATGCGTCATGTGACGTACCTTTAACGGACAGTACACTGTTAAACTACTGATTGCGATTGGCACCTTTCCGGGGTGAAACGCTTGTAGCACCATCGATACCCAGTAGGGAGCCGAGATTTCACCCTTGGCTTGGGTTAAAAACTGGCACCCTCAATTCAACAAGCAGCGCGGGTGAAAGATGGAACCGGATCCCCCTGTGCTGTGAGCATTTTTGTTTTTCAATTGTGTTTACTTTTTTATTGTTTTTATTCACGAAGTCTTGGTATATTTTCACCTTGAATTCCAATTTGAAAATTACCAAAACCTGTAATTTAAGGCATTTTCTCACAGTTCAGACTTTCCAACGTATTTTAAAAGAATTCATGACTTGGATTCACTTCAGTAGTTTTAAATGCTATTGACATTTAGTTCAGTACAGTATTATCTGTAAAGAAAATGAAGAGGGAATGTATTTTATGAATCCCTTTCAAAAACAATAATAAACTCAAGTGAAATCCAAGATCGTGACAGCACTGTACCGAGAATTCTGTCGCGTCGACGTAAACAAGATGTCTATTATTCAAATGGTTGAGGATGATGAGACCTCAGAGTGGCAATACGCAAGCGCAGGCGATTAAAGGTGCCGTTTGGTAGTGCGAGATGTCTCACTGAGCATGCGCAAGCCCAAAGGGTGTCGATGGCGCTCCAGAGTAAGCATAAAGCACCTTCTGAGAGGCTTTTCGGTACGGTAAAAGCATTTCAAACTCGCTATGACACACCGTGGCACTTTGCTTTCACCCCAGCTTTCTTATTGGCACCCCTGCGGCACCCGTAGATTTAACAATTGTATCTTTATTTTCTTAAGGTTTTTTAAAACATCAAAATACATTTCTTTTGGGGCAAAAATGTTTACTCTGGAAATTTCGCCAAATCTTACCTGTAATTTGAGCTTTCGGAGGCGCCGTTGTTTCATAAACTTCGCATGAAACTTCTGCGAAAAGACAATGCAGCCAAAATTAATTTCAAAAGTTCAATAAAGGATAATTTCAAATGAGAAAAAAAGTGTCGTGGAAATATTTGGATCATTAGGAATCTGGGGCGGTGTCGTTTTCTTTTCTTTTTTTTTTTTTTTGGCATGATTAGCTTTATCGTAGTAACCCTTCTGTTTTTTTCCTAAATATATATTCCCATTCTCTTTGTTTACATTTACAAAGGAAAAATGTTCCTCACCCAGCATTGGTGCCAAAAATTGACGCCAATGAATGAAGATCACTAGATTCCTAATCATTAATATTAAAGCAAAAATATTTTAACTTTATGATTACTATTATTGTTCATTGTTTTTGGCAACAGTTAAAAAACAACTGCGTCATTTCCGTCCCACAAAAAGTTTGCAGATCAGAATTTTCAAAGCTCTCATATAAAAAGCTTCGCTTTAAAAAATTAATAAAAAAAAATCGTTTAAGTACTAACAGCAAATAAAAAGTTCAGAAAACTAAGGCAAAATGTCGCTTTTTTTTTTTTTGCTCCAGTTGAATTTCACAAGGAAACACGGTATTTGCTGAGTATAATTTGTTGTTTCATTTGAACAGGTGATGCAAGAGAAAGATTTAGGCGAAACATCACCAATAACTACTCGGTAGAAAGAAAAAAGCTGGAATTTTGAACTGGCAAGCATGATTTTTAAAAGAACTTTAAATTTTGGCATTCTGCCTATCGTCTTTGTGCTCTTTGAATGATTTTTTTTTTTGTAGTTATCTGCACCCGAGACTTCTTGTTGTCCATTCCTTTTATGTACAAGTAAAATCATCGACAAATGCGGACATGTTTGGCAAACTTCTGCATTGTCTCGCCACATTCGGTGCCAATGGAATAGTTGCTAGAAATGAAAATTTGGCGATATCTCGCCAAGTATGGAGACTGCTAAGTTATCTGATAGGGAAGCAGGTCGACTGCCTTACCCCCTGTCATTTAGGGGGGCAGGAGGGTCAATTGCCTCCCCCCTGACTTTGGGAAATCAATGTATTGTCATATACGTGGGCGCGGTTTTTACCACTTTTTGGGAAATTTGACATTGTGTATGCACCCTTTGCCCCCCCCCCCCCTCCTTCCTTGGAAAATTTCGAAATGACGTTCCTGCTGCCTTACAAGTTTTAAACAGTGAAGTAATTTTGAGTAAATGTTAGTGGAATAATTGAAAAATTTAGCAATATAGGAACAAATTGATTCTAGAAAAACGTTTAAAAGAAATCTATTCAGAAAATCGAAAAGTAACCAAATGAATTCGCCTACTTATCCGTTAGCCGGACGCAAACGAAAAATCAAAAACCGCCAATGTCGCCAAGCGAAGAAAATAAACATTTTGAACGAATTCAGAGAATATGACGTCAAATAAACATTCTCCTTGTGGTTGTAAAAAATTTGGCAGAATTCTACATTATTTGGCGTACATATTCATACATTGTTCGGCGACTTTTCGCTTGCGCCGAGATAAAGAAAAAATACCATATTAAGATTTTGATGCATTTTAAAAAGAATAAAATTTGTTTTCTTCGAACTAGACGGTTTTTTTTTTTTTTGTGGATTGTAAAAAATCGACACTTACCTTGCGTCATAGGAGGCGGTGTTGTTGTTTCATAAGCTATGCAGTCCACATCTACCAGAAGATAAGGACACCAAAATTAATTTCAAAATTTCATGTCATGAAAAATATTCGCATAACAAGAAAAGCACTTTAGGAATAAATACTTTTCGGAATGTTTTTATGCAGCAGGTTTGGTGAATCAAAAATGTGCTTTTTTCGGATAACCTATCATCACAAAAAAAAAACTCAAATTTACTAATTTTGCTGAAAACATCACAAACCAGCATTTGGTCGAAACTTCAATGACACTGCCGCAAATCAAGAAATTTTTTGTATTAGTGTTTTGTATTTTTGTGTGTATTATAAAAATACTTTCAATTTTATGAACTTTGAATGAGACCCCTCCCCCCCCCTAATTACAATGTATTGTATGTGGGAACGTGGAGGCCTGATGGGTAAGGCGTAGGACTTGCAGAGAATTCCAGATTCGATGCTAGATCCCCCGTGTTCTCATATAGTGACTGGAGCATTTCATTTTATTTTACTCCTGGGTCCCCGTACCTGTCACCAAGGGCGTAGCCAGGACTCACGTTAGGGGGGTGCAATCAGTGGCACCACAATAGGAGATCACTCTGACCTCCCAAAAAGTTCTTATCCGGTACAAATTGGCTGATGAAATTTGAAAACAGTGAGACAGTATTGCAAGGCTTTTTCTTTATTTTATTTATTTTTTTTCTTTAATTAATTAATTAATTTATTTATTTTCGTGATGCCTCACGTCTCTTTTGATAGACATAGATAAGTATTCATTCTTGTATTTTATTTATTTATTTTTTAATCATTCAGTAAAGTTCTGAGTTTCATTCGGTAAATTAAGAATTTTCTTCTCAAGAACAGGTAAGCTTACTATCATTTTCTGAAAACTCATATAACGCAGTTTATATAAAGTTCCAAAAAATTAGCATAAAAGTCAAGTAAATAAAATGGGAGGTCACAGTGACCCCCCATTGGCTCTGATCTAGGGGGGCACCCCCCTGCGCCACCCTAGCTACGCCCTTGCCTGTCACAGCACGTGGTTTAACCGGTTGGATCCGGCCATGAAAAGAGCTCTGTTTTTTGATCAAGACCAGGAGTCGAGCAACCCCTGGTCCAGTACCCACAGAGGTATTGATTTGGAATGGGAACTTGTAGGACTTTGTGACCAAGATCCATTTTTAACGTGTTCCGACCACCATTAGTGAATACGGTGGATTTTTGATGCGGCTAGAAGATGCAGTCGGGTGATTGGGGCTCATAAAGTCCTCAAAGTTCCGAAATCAAATCAACACCACTGGGGAGTGTTGGAACAAGGGTTGTTCTACTCCTGGGCTGGATAAAAAAAATGGTGCTTCAGGGTCCTATTTAACAGGTTAAACCATGTGTAGTGGTGTAACTCTCGAATGTGCAGTGTGCATATTGTGGGTTACAAAAAAAGGTATTTCCTCAGCACAATTGAAAGTTTTAAAGCAATCCTATTATGAACAGGTAAACAGCAGTATCTACAAAAATGATTTTTGAGACATTTAAAGAAACGCGTTTTTGATTTCCCAGATACATCAATGAAAGATTGCAAGTTGAATTTGGGTAATTCCATATGTTTATACCAAAGCTTTTTTTTTTTTTTGGTTAGTAGGTTTCATTTTTATTTTGCATGAGAATAAATAGGTAAAGCAGATATTGCTCTTTATCTCCGTTTTATGCAAGTGATTGTTATAGACTACTGACTGGAAGTTGGCAGTAACTGTACAATACTATTATAAGTTCCGTTCTTAAAGATTCGACATTATTTGAAGTAGATATGTAATTATGAAATATATTACTGGAAAGTGAAGAAAATATTTTACTTTAAAAACATAAATGAATACAGCGTATCCACTTGATATAAATTTAACATAAACAAAGAAAATATAAAATCAAAAGAAAAGATAACTTAAAAATAACATAAATTGTATTTTATTACACAAAATACTACATTTATATTGGATATGAATTTATCACTAGAAGATGCATAGTTAAATTATGTATCGAACAAAATGATATCGAATAAAATAATATTTACGTACTTACTCAAACACCAAAAGTACTTGCTTATTGAAACACACATAACTAAAACAACTCTTGGGAATTCTTATTTTTTGACTTCAATAAAACATAAAGTAGTAAAAAACCTCAATAAAGGTTTTTTTTTAAACTTCATCTACTAAATCTCTTGATTCATCATTGACTGAAAAAACTTGAAAACTTATGTTCTTGTGTTGCCACAAAACAGCTGGAGCTTCAGCCATTTTTAAAACTACAAGTCATTTAATATTTTCCATTACCTTACAATTAAACGATAAATCCCTTTGAAAATTTTGGCACTGGAAATATTTGGTGGAATAACGATGGGTTTCACTAAACTGCAAAAATATTCTAAACGACTAAAAGTGCAGCAGATTGAAAAATGTCGTCTGCTTACTTGAAAGTAAATTTATTTAAAAGAAAAGACATAACACACACACACAATTGAACAGAATCTTTCTTTTTGTACATTTTTATTTGTCGTCTGCAAAGTTCTGCTCGTGTTTCCCAAATGTTATCTTTTGAAACTGTGTATTAGAAAGAAATAATTTTGTTTTTGATTCGCGTTGAGATTTTTTAACGCTTGGTAAATACTCAAAAAGTAAACACAACCTTACCTGCTTCTGTCGGTTGAGTTTCGGGGCTTTCGGGTCTTTGTTCTAAAAGAATAAAATGTGAAAAAAATAAATGTTTTCCTATTATGAGCAATAGAAAAGACCATGTAATTGGAAAATAATGTTTAAACCAGCTCGTAAACACAACCTTACCTGCTTCTGGCGGTGGAGCTTCGGGGCTTTCGGGTCTTTGTTCTAAAGGAATAAAATGTGAAAAAATTAAATGTTTTCCAATTATAAGCAATAAAAAAGAAAAACCATGTAATTGGAAAATAATGTTTAAACCAGCTCGTTGTGACAGCGCTGCAACATCGATGTCGATGTTTCAGAAACATCGATGCTTTTGTTGAAACATTGATGTTTTTACCATCAATGTTCTACGGTCGATATTTTGGGTTTGATGTTTTTTTTCGATTTCGATCTTTTATTCTTATATGCGTAAATATTCTTATTAAATTACATCTTTAATCATCAGTTGCCGTGTCTATCCAACGCCTCCTAAATACTAAATGACTGCAACTTTCTGGTTTTTAGCACAGAGCAAAATTTCGTTCTTGGTTCACGATACACTGCCATCTACCGGAGTTCTTCCAGAAAGAGAAATTAACGATTGGTTCAGTTCTAAATTTAAATTTGAAAATCAACCAATCAAAAAATTTAATTCGAATATTGTTTGGATCCATCGCCAATAGCTGCAAAATGCCCTTGGTTCACAAAGCACTGTCATCTATACCAGAGTTCTTCGAGATATTAACGATTGGATCATTTCTGAATTTAAATTTAAAAATTAATCAATCAAAAAATAACAACGGCATTATCGGATTGCCGCAAGGTGGCGCTTAAAGTGGAACCAACGACGACCGTAGCAAAGCAACTAGGCATTTAGTATTGAACTAGGTATTAGTAGTGTACTAGTCATTTAGTATTTAGGAGGCGTTGATATTAGAAAGAAATAGTTTTGTTTTTGATTCGCGTTCAGATTTTTGTAACTCTTGGTAAATACTCTGCTCAAAAAGTAAGCACAACCTTACCTGCTTCTGGCGGTGGAATTTCGGGTCTTTGTCCTAAAGGAATAAAATATGAAAAAATTAAAACTTTTCCTATTGTAAGCAAAAATGCGTAAAAGTGCGTAAATATTCTTATTAAATTACGTGTTTAATCATCAGTTGCCGTGTCTATCTCATTAGAAAAAAATTTCTATAGTTACTATCGATGGGTTGATTTTTTTTTTTTTTCGAATATCGTTGTTTTGCATTTGATGTCAATATTTTTTATTTCAGCAAAAAAGTATCATTAATTCATGCGATAAATAGTTTCCTCGAAAATTAGTCGTTGTAGCATCTATTAGGGATGGACCGATTAATCGGCCAAAATCGGTCACTTTAACGATAATTAATAATCGGCAAAATTGGGAAGAATAATCGGCTGAAGAAATACTTCTTAAATATTACTCTTTAAAGTATAATTTTGATAATTATTACTTTAAATTTCAATTAAAAGTACTCCAAAATTGGAGTTTTTACCACAACCCCCCCCCCCCTTTTTTTGAATTTTTATGTCCAATTAACATAATTAACAATGTGCGTAATATTATTGACAATAATATGAAAATTGATTCAAAGAAATTTGATAAAATATTGAAATCATTTTGAGAAAATTAGGAAAATAGAAAAAAAAATCTTTTCTCAGAAATAAATTACTTACTATCTCTAAACTCGGCATTGTATAAGAGAGAAAAACAGTAATTGTAAAATTATTAGTATCGAAAAAAATCATCCTTACCATTAATCGGCCGATTTTCAACAGCAGATTAATGGGTAATCGGTAATCGGCCAATTTGCTTATCGGTGCATCCCTAGTATCTATGTCACTTGCAAAAGGTCTCTACAGTTATGATCGGTCTCTTACAGTCGATATGTTTCTTAACATTGTTTTTCTGTATTGAGTCCTATGTTTCATCTTTCGATGGCAATTTTTTTTTACAGCAAAAAAGAAAAATATAAAAATATGCGGTAAAAAAAGTTCGGGAAACGTTTTCTATTATTATCATCGCTGTCTTTCGGTCAATGTTCGTTTGGAAGACAAAGGAAGAAAAAAATAATAGATCAGGTTAAGCGATATAACAAGGGGCTACTATACACAAATATACATAATATGCTTGAAAAAAAGATCCATGTTTTCAACCATCAATGTTTTTTGGTCGATGCATCAATACCATCGATGATTTAATTTTCCAACATCGGTGTTTTGCCCCCGGGGTAGCATCTACAGTAACGACTGAAACGTAGTTTTTTTTCCCATTTACTTTGACATTAAATGTACTCAGTTAGGAAGCTTAGAAGTTTCTACACACGAAATTCTTAAATTATTAATAAAGCTGTAATGGCTGCTACTAAAACTGAAAGTTATTTGCGCCGCAAGTTGCATCTAGAAGTAACAAAAGTCTGTAAAACGGTTGGACGGTAATAACGTACAATGCGGGGGATAAGTTTTAGCTATGCAAGAAATAGGTTAATGTACGATATCAAGCACAAACAGAGTTATTTTCAAATTAGGATGCTTTAAGTAACGTAAAAGTCTGTTTTGATGATATATCCCAGTTTCTTGTTTAATTTATTTAATTTATCTCCTTCCTTTTTTTTTTTGCTATCTAGGTAGACCGTTGAAATAAAGACAGAAATTTCAATTGGGAAGAGTTGATAGTAATGGTATTTTAGTATTAATGTTCAGCCTACACATAAAAATGGGCGAAGCCAGAATCACCTGTGTGACATTTGAACTCACACTCTCAAGTACAACTTTACTTAACATCATATGTATAAAAAAAGTCAAACTTTTTTTTAATGTGAATCCATCCTGGGTGTTATAATAAAACATTCTTGTAGAAATTTACTGGAAAAAATAATTTAAAATTACTTTTTAAGCACTTAAAACTTGTATCACCTGTGTGACCTTTTTGTAATGGACAAAACGTACAACATATTGAAATATATATATTTCTGTGAATTTTGATTAGAACTATTATTATTTTTTTTAAATCCATATACCAAAAGAACTAAATTAAATGAATCTGTAAGTAAAAATGCTAAAATAATAGCTTTTCATACAGAAAAAGTTGATTTACTTCTATCACCTGTGTGACCTTGGGTATCACCTGTGTGACATCATACAACATTTTCAAGTAAATCGAGTAATTTAAGGACAATAGCTAGTATTTTATTAATATATATGAGCAAATACAAATAAGTTACAGCAAATATCTAAATTTAAATGCTAAACGAGTATTTACAATTTCTTGGTAACAATCTTTTTAACCCTTTCCGGCGGGCGTTATTGAATTTTTAGAAATGTGCTGAAAAAACGTTATGAAGGAGTTTAACTGATAGGATGATTAGGCCACTTCCAATTATTTACACTCCTATGCATGACAGAAATTCATTGACACCTTTTGAGGTTACAGAATTGTACGAATATGACTTTCTGTTTCATATTCGGTCTTCATAGGAAATCCTGATGGATGGTTCTTTCTGTTGAGAATTAACGTATCCAATTAATTCGGAAACATTTTCAACGTTCACCATGGATGCAAGACCTTCCGTCTCAAGATGGATTTCCGTCTTGATGAGATTGCAGAGACGGAATTTGCGGCGGAAAGAAAATTTAATGACTTTCTTCAGTTTTTAGTTATTAAGAAATTTGTTTTCTCAACGTTAAAAATAATAATAATTATAATAAATATGTAAATTTCAATTCCAAAAAAATTCCGAGAACCCTCAACCTTCCTCTTTCTAATATTTTTTGCGATAGCATGAATTGTGATTTTGGAATCTACAGTTCAAAAAATTACTGTAAGAGAGCCCCTGAACCCCATTCCTTCTCTTATCATTACCAAAATGGTCGACAATCGTGTACTTAGGGGTTTTTTTTTTCAAAAACTCCGGGAGGAGCTTCTGGACCCCCCCCCCTCCCCTCCATATTATTGGCATTCATTCAATTTTACGTTTTCAGAGCCACAATTTAGAAAACGCACGAAAGAGAGCCCCCCCCTTTGCTACCCATAAAACAAAATGCTCAAAATGCTATACTTAAAAGGAGGCTCACATTGTTACGAAAATCAAAAACTCAAAAAATTCAAATTGAGCACAAATATTCAAAAATTGAAGAAGTTAAAACTAACAATATAAAAAACATATCCTTAAGCGCGCATGGGGGAGGGGGGGGGGGCTCAAAATATTTTCCGTCTTGAGCACATCACTAAACTTGCACCCATGACGTTCACCTCAAAATGATGAATTCCCCTTATTCCTGGAACCACAGGAAGAAAAACACCACAGGTTAAGATTTTCAGTGGTTTGTTTTATTTCTTCATTGGAAATAAATAAAACCATTGGTTTGACAAAGAAGTTTTTCCGCAGCAAGAAAAAAATCTCTCGCAGACTGCACAACTTCACCGTGCTTGGCCATGACTTCTCTGCGAACCATTGAACTTAGCCAAACCTCCGATTCCATCGACTACACCTTTACCATGGGATGTGGTGGTGTATTTCCAACTGAAGTTTCTGTTATGCTTTTTAGCTAAGTGCATTAAAAATCGGCACATGTATTTATTCTTAAACTCAGACGAAGGTCCGTCACTCCAGATTATTTCTTCAAAAACGGTTTCGTCAGTAATTAAGATGTCATACAGTTTAAGCAGAATGGCAGCTACAACATTTTTGTCTTTATGTTGAGTGTCTGAGCATACCAAATATGTACTGCATTTCCAGTTTAAAAATACAGCTACAGTGAATAATGTAACTGTTTTTCTACTCCACAGTGCCGACTGCATTTCGTTTTGGTATTCGCACGAATACCCCATAGCAAAGTCACATTGTAGAATTCGTTTTCCTTTTGCACTTTTATCCAGGAGAAATTCTTTTTCCTGAATTCTTTTAATATGTACATGTTTCAAAAATTGCGGATAGTCATTTTCAATTTGCTTTTCCAATGCTGAACATGTGTCTTCATGTAACACTTTAACCAGCACTTGATCTGTTTTTTCCCATTGTTGCCACTTTACAACCTTCTTTAGGTCAACATTTGTTCTGATGTTTTTGCCATCGGAACAATTGTGGCATGTTCCATTCCAACAGTTTAAACTGCTTGCATCACATAAAATTGTGTTTCAAAATGATAAATCATAAGTTATATTTAAACCTTTAAGCTTTAAAAGAAAATTTTCATGTATTTTACAACGGCATTGATCCGATTTAGTATTTTTCATCAAAAGTACGTTTGTTGGACGCAAGTCTTTGAAAACTGTAAAACTTATTTTCATGTCAGGATGAGAATCTTTGAATAAAGCAAAAGCTTCTCTTAAATACATAGTCAAATAGAACTTTCTTAAAGTCATTTTTTCCCCTTTTTCCCAACAACAGATGGTTTCTTTCATACCAGCACATTGGTATGATATATCAGGTCTGTAAAAAAAGTTTTTCATTGCTTCTTCATCGTCCTCGTTTTTAAAAGTTGATAAACTAATGTCCATTTTATTAGTCAATTCCAACCCCACTTTTAGCTAGTCCCATTACAACTGCTTTTTGTTTGCGTGGAGAAGCTTGAAGGTTTCTTGCACATCTTTTCACTGCTTTCCCAAGTGACTGAGGTTTCTTATATGAACCAAAAGATTGGCCATTTAGAGATTCAGAATATTTTGCTTCACTTTGCTGTTCACTTGATTCAAATTCTTTCCTTTTCTTATTTTCACGAGATTTACGTTTCCTTTCTGCTGCTGCACTTCGATACGCTTTCAGTTGACTGGTACTCATTTTTGAAATTCTATTTCTTCTGCTAGATTCACTCATTTTATTTTGATTCGATTTAAAATCTGGATCATTTTCAGTCTTCTTTCGCTTGTACTTTTTCTGACTTAAATTATGCTTTAATCTTTTCTCGTCATCTTCCATGTTTAGTTTTAAAAGAAAACCAAATTCTTATAATCAAGATTAGAATAATAGTTTAATCTGCAGATGCAAACTGGCTAACTTTAAGGAATTGAAAGAATAAGTAGAGTTGCCAGATTTTAAAGCAGAAAAATATTAAATTTCTTTTTAAAAAATATTTTATTATTAGCGCCCTCTACTGGAACCAAATGAATTTTAAAAATTTCTTACTGTTATTTGGAACGTGTTTTATCAGTCACACAGGTGAAAGTAAATGTCACACAGGTGATAATAAATGTCACACAGGTGATAGGTCAGTTAAGAGTCAGAAAAAAAGGAATCAATTTAAAATTTTTAGTGTTGTTTTATCAGCAATATGTTTTACCTTTGATTGCAAAAAATCAGAAATATAAAGTTATTTTAAGTGTCCTAACAAAAACTTTTGTATGTCAAATATCACCTGTGTGACAAGGGGGCTTTTATATGATATGCTTATTAAATTAAGGAACTTAATTTATTTAATTAATTACATTTAAATGCTTTTAAAATATTAATTATATTCCCTAAAAGTGCCTTTTACGAAAAAAAATAGTTTTCTTGTCAATAAAAATGAAATTATCTCAGTTTTTGAATCAGAAATCAGTATTGAGAAAAAAATCAAGTTTTTAAAGGTTTATAATTGACCTCCACATTAAAAATATAAAAAGAAAAATTTTGAAACTTTTGTTGCTTGTACCATAAACTATGAACATTTTTCTTTCATTTAATAGAAAAACTCCGTTAAACAAAGAAAAAAAAATTTCAGTGTCAGGCTCACTTTTTCTGGCTTTGCCCAAACATAAATAATAATTAAACGAGAAGTTCTGTCAAGAACTAAACGAGCCTACTTTCCCGTACATCGACATCGGCATTCTCGCATCTGATCATTATTCTCTTGATTATCTGAGACTGAAAATTATGTCAAACATACCTTTTTCGCACTTAGAGCTGATTTCGAAAAGTAAAATATACCCCTCTCATCAGATGAAATAGACACGTAAAAAGTAATTAACGAATAAATAAAGTTTTGTCGCACCTTTTAAAAAGTGTAGTTGTTACAGTTCCTCCATAGAAAAAATCCTCCATCGTTTTCAAAAAAAAAAAATAATAATAATAATAATGATAGTAATAATAAAATAAATAAATAAATAAATAAAAGTACAAAGAGCATCAAAACACATTTCATCAAAGAAAAAAAAAAAGAAAAAAAACTCGTCCGTTAATAAAATGTCTCGAATTTCACTTTTAATCCGTTTCCAGTTGTTAAATATAAATAAAGAATAAAATGTTCTCGTGAATTAAAAATTTTTGTTACAAAAAAAATCGTCTGCCAAAAAAAATAATAATAAATAAAATAAAACAAATGAATAAATAAACAAAAAATCGTCTGCACAGTCAGTCATTTTTTTTTTTTTGAGACTGTATTTCCGCCATGTTCGCGGAGTCGGAGTCGGAATCAGAGTCCTCACAGAAGATTACTCAGAAAAGTACTTTACAAACATTATTTATCAAAACCATTTTCTTACAAAGTTAGTTTTAAGGAAATCCGACTTTAAGTTCAGGATCAACATTCAACTTAAATTCCCCGTAGACGCTAATGTTAATTTTTTTTCTGAACGGTTCAATCTTGAACGAAAAATGGTTCAAATCAAAAAGCGAAATATGGGAATGTATGGGAAAGCCTCTCCGAGATCTTTCAAACAAAAAAAAGTTTATTCCATTCGGACGGTTCACTCAAAAGTTATTAGGTGGAGAAAGGTTGCTTAAACGGTTCAATGTTGAACCAAAAATGTTCAAATTGAAAATTTAAATACGGTAATGAAGTATCCTTGCCGAGATGCTTCGAACGAAAAAAAGTTTGTTTAAATCGGACTGTTGATTCAAAAGTTATTAGGGGTGGCAGCTTGTTTGAACGGTTCAATGTTGAACGAAAAATTGTTCAAATCGAAAATGTAGATACGGGAATGAAGTATCCTTGAAAAGATCTTTCGAATAAAAAAAAGTTTGTTCAAATCCGACTGTTCACTCAAAAGTTAGCATCGCGGGACAGGTTGTTTGAACGGTTCAAAGTTGAACCAAAAATTGTTCAAATCGAAAAATCAAATATGGGAATGAGCTGTACTCGCCGAGATCTTTCGAACAAAAAAAAGTTTGTCCAAATCGGAATGTTCATAT
>JAXGGA010014529.1:0-31836 GCA_038373865.1 Uloborus plumipes
AAACTGCTTTGAGATTTTTCTTCAGCGCTTAGAATTATTTGTAAATGTTCGTCAGTTTATGACCTCGATTTTTGGGAAGCTTACCATATTTGGAAAAATTCCCATTCTCTGGTGAATGATTTTTCCAGTGTTCCATTTTTCCCTGACATCTGGAAGCAATTTTTATAATTTCGTCTTCTAGTGTTTTCTCCCGCGCTTTTTTTCCCCTACTTTCCTTTGCCGCCTTCCCCCCTTTTCTTCGCTCTCCTGGCGTTTCGCTGATCGCTGATTGGTCGGTGTTTTCCCGCTTTGTTGTGAGTTCAAGCGCACTCGCCCATTTGTTATAAATACCGGGGCACACGTGCTTCGCGCTCAGTTCTCTTACAGCTTTCATGTTGTTTGCTGAGCTTCTTGCACTGATGAAGGGGCTCCATTGTAGCCTTGAAATAGCTATTTGCTGTACTTTCTACCCTATTTGTGCTTTATTTACGTTGATTTTTAACTTCAAATATAGTTCAGCACAAAGCCTATTTGATCATTTTTCATCGGAAATTGCT
Organism: Uloborus plumipes; assembly: GCA_038373865.1. Taxonomy (NCBI): domain Eukaryota; kingdom Metazoa; phylum Arthropoda; class Arachnida; order Araneae; family Uloboridae; genus Uloborus; species Uloborus plumipes. The sequence continues at coordinate 537 of JAXGGA010014529.1, forward strand.
AGTTTTACGGTTTATTACTGTGCATTTTACAATTTTAAATTGGAACCTCAGCTGGCATTATTATACTGTAAAAACAACAGTTCATTTTTTGCAGTGTAGTATTTGTTACTACAGCCCCTCGGAAAAGCTTACCTTACTTCCAAACCGTATTCTATTACACGTTCAAGAAAAATTTTACAGTAGAAATTAAAGAGGGCTAATGTTTGGGGAGGGAAAAAAACCACTATGCAGTGAAGCCGCGAAAGTCGAAGCACGAAAAGGCGAGGGACGAGATTGTAAAGTGGTAATCTTAAAATCAAGCAATAAAGCTAGACGTTCCATGCGCTTTTATTGATCTTGGAACTATTAAGCATTAGGGAAAATATTCACTCTTCTTACCAAATTCACTTTCAACAAGTCGGACCACCTGACGATTTGTAAAATAATAGAAACATGGGAGCTCCGTAAAGCAGCAGGGAGCGCCGAGGCGGGAAGGATGTAAGAACGCGGATTTTTTTTCGTTTTATAACAGTCCCTAAATCACAGGTCAAATAAATACGAACAAGGTCTTTCTCGTCAGGTTAAAATATCAATTAATCGAATCTCGACGGGGGGTTGCCGAGGCCCAGTGACGATGACGATGGATATAAGTGCGCTCGCTATTGTAATCGATCAGACTGTTCAAACAAGAGGCGGTTTCTGAAGGATCTGGCACTTCCACTTTGGGTGCGGTTCTTCGGGAAGAGCAATATTTATTCTGCACTCTGCGAAATTGACAGACAGGACTACCTTTTTTCACACAGCAATATGTGAAGGATACTAATTTTGTGAAGGATGGTATCGTGAAAGGTCAGGCTTGAGCTGTCGCTAAGATTATGCGGCTTGTTAGGACTTGAGGAAGATAGGACGGCAGTGTTCCTTGTGCGTTTTAGTTAATGGTTATTGATTCGTCATGCCATTTATGTCAGCCGAAAACTGCTTTTGTATAAGAGAGAATGCATGAGAAATTGTATATGAAAATGAATGCGGAATTTATTAAATAAACAAAACCATGAAAAAGTAGAGTATTACCTGTAAATTATGGAAGATAAACCAAATAAATAGAAAATGTTTTTATTAAAGCGTGAAACAATTTGGAATTACAAGAAGATTCCACTTTTTTTCCTTTTTCTCTTATACGAGGACTATTAAATCAGACAGTTTTTCTGAGTTGCAAATTGTTTGTAAATTTTGAAGCAACTTCAACCATCGAAGATATCTTTTACCTCTAAAAATATTTGTAGATATTGGAAACTGTTTTGGATCTCTACTTAATGTCTTAAGAGCTTTAACAATGAAAGTTTCATCCGATAAAGTTGAGATAATTAGCTTAAAATTATTGTGGTCCTGCTTATAATTTACTAAATCAGTGCCTACACTAAATATAGCAATAAGAAAGTTGTTGATGTGTCTTTAAAATTTTTTCTTTAGTTATTTCGTAAAAATTCTTTTCGCACTTATTGGTGGCATTTCTAGTTTCATTGATATTAGCTTAGTTTGAAATTCTAATGAAAAGAAGAAACGCAAAATATTTTAAGATTGAAATGTAATTGGAGAAAATATTTTCAGAGTTTTTTTTTTTCTTTTTTTCTTTTTTTTTTTTTTTTGGATTTCAGAGATTATTTCCCTGTGTCTGAAGAAGTTTTAAAATTTAAAATACATTCTCAGATATCGGAAGAGTTGGCTTTGGATTTTAGGTATACACTTCCAACAGAAACTTTTAAAAGCAGGAGTCATTAGCCCAAGACAGCGAATGATATTTTAGTTGTTTGGCAGAACACTTCCGTCTATTTATAGCGCGTTGTACATTTTGTTAGTACGATAAACATAGAGAACAAATAAAGTTATCTCCTGTCAAATTATATTTTACAAAAGTAAACCTTTGCAACCCTTTCCGTCTATTTTGCATGTTTATTGATGTACTAGCTAGCACAAGAACTTTTTAATGCCCACTTTTTGATTCGTTCTTTATGAAAGGGTTTACAGAATGAGCTGTGCAAATTTACTCATGAGTCAATAAAATTGCTTTTATCGATTCATTTGGCCTGAATTCCAAAACCGTTATTTCTCCGCTTTTTGGTAGAGTTAAAAAGACATTTTTCGCACTGAAGCCTTAAAAACTTCTTTTTTGTGACGGCTGAGAAAAGTACTTTGGGTAATAGCGAAATCACAGAGCGGTTGAAAACAAAAATCTGTTTAAAAATAAAGATTCAGAATTCTTTTTTTTCTTTACGAAATGTTCTTCGAATTTGAACTTTTCTTCGAGGAACGTAATAAAAGAAATTTCAAGAAAGTAATTTTATTTAACGTGGGCTGCCCCAAAGTGTATTTTATTTATGTAATTATTTTTCAGGGATAATGTTGAATAACAAAGCCTTAATTTCAGATAAGGGTAATGCAGATGGAATTACATATCTTTTGCTCAGAATTTATGTCATAAAGGAACAAAAACCTGCAAATTTGTGTTCTCAAGAAGCACACTTTTTTTCCACTTTATACTCTTTTTTTTTTTTTTTTTTTGTTATATCTTTCTATAGACATATTTTCAAAAAATATGATCATTAATTTTTACAATTTAAAATGACTACCTAATGCTTTTCTTACTGGAGTTTTAGCTGAACAGTTCAGTCGGCTTATCAGAATAGTTCAGTCGGCTCAATTGAGTTTAATGGCGTAAGAGCCCTGAAAGACTGTATTGCAACTGCATTTTGGAAAACTATGTGGAACCTGAAAACACATCAGTACATTTACTTGTTTATTATTGAAACTATAACATTACCCATATCAGTAATTATAATACGGATAGTCCTAAGTTCATTTATCCATTTCATTTCCATAAACGTTAATGGTTTCATTTTAGAAAGAGTTTTTTTTTTTTTTTTTTCAAGTTTTCCTTATTTTCGTTTTCAAGTTCATTTTCAGCATTTATCTCTTTTTTTCTGAAGCATTAAAATAAATTTAAGCCAATCTAATTCTATTTTAATTTTACTCTTTCTTTCTATTTTTAAGATAACTTCTCTTGACGTGAAAGAGGTAACTTTTTACAAGAAACAGGTGTAATACGCCGAAAGTAATGATACCAATTGGTGATTATGTAGAGTCAAGCTTTTGCTAAATTTGATGGCAAAAAGAGATGCAAGTTTCAGTGCCGATTTGGTGGGATTCTCTTGAAAATTCATATTGAAACTTTTTTCAGAAATTTTTGCCAACGATCTCTGTAAATCTGTCTTTTCTGCATAAGTTCGCAGTACCGCAGGAAGTATTTCACTCCTGATGCATTACACTCTTTAGTAAAGATATTTCTGCCCGGTTTAATAGATAACTAATGGTTAACTAAATTAAAAGGTATTTATATATAAAGAATGATTCTCAATGCTATATATATTTTTTTTATTTATTTATTTTTTCAAGGTTTCTGCGATAAATCGGGGAAAGTTTGCCATGATTGTACTGATGGCACATGATATGAACTCCTTAGTATATTATTGAACCGACAGCGTCACAGCTCCATCAAACAACATTTTCGAAAACATAAACAAAGCAAATAGAAAAACTTAATATTAAAAATATATATAATCAGCGAATAATTAAAAATTGTACCGTCTCTATCGGAATTATTTTAATTATTTGAATCTTAGTATTTACTACGTGGCATAAAATTTCGAAGTATTTGGAGTAGATTATCTACATTTATTTTTATTTGTTTATTTATAGATTAATTTACTAGCAAAAGATGTTGTTTGACACTTTGTTTTCCAGTAGTAACATGTGTTTTCAGGAGAGCTCTCCGCATCAAATCCTACTCACAGATTACAGAGAAAATACTAACTCTAAAGCATTATTTATTTTAATTGAACCTTTGCTTAGTGAGATGTTCCTTCACACGATTCCCAAGACGCTCGGAAAATAATTAACAAAATTTCCAAAACTTCATTTCCAAAATAGCCAAAGCCGAAATTCAAAATGACATTAGAATGGGTGCGAAAAATGAATGGTGATTGCCCCGAACCACGAAAAACAATTAATTCCTCCGCAATTTACTTAAACTCATCTCCTCGTTCCATTGTTTCGAATTAAATCAAACGCAGCGGTAACTTCTAGAAATTCTTCGTAGCAACATATAACAAAGCTCTACTGTATTTGCTGTAGTCGCCCCGCAGTTTGCAAGACGGGTCCGAAAATGAACAGTTGCGTAACAGCGGCGTTTACATCCACCACCTGCTATGTCGTACAAGATCCCCCTAAAAGGGAATAAAGAGAAGGGGAGGAGAAGGAATATGAAAATAACAAAAAGAAGAAGGAAAGAAACAAGTTGTTGGAGGTCAGTCAGAGGGGCTACTGTTCGTTCACCTGCCACTTTAAAGTCCACCCCCTGCGGCGATGTTCCATCCTTGTTCCAAAGGTCTCAAAGGTGAAAAGGGGAACATGGTAAGAAAATGAAAGCCTTAACTCATGCGCACGATGTTGTGGAATCAGAATCCTTGTAGAATAGCTAATGAATAGAGGTTTTTAAGTTTAATGTTTTCGTAGTTTGGGACATTGATCTTTGCTACACTGTAAAAAATGAACGTTGTTTTTACAGAATAATACAGCTAATTTTATGGTAATAAGCTGTAAGAATTGCAACTTTTACGGCAATGAACTAAAATTTCCAACGTTAGAGTAAGAAACTAAAATTGCTAGTTTTAGTTTTTTACTGTGCATTTTAAATTGGAACCTCGGCTGCCAGTATTATACTGTAAAAACAACAGTTTATTTTTTGCAGTGCACGGTTTTGCAATATTTCTCGACAATGAAACACTCTGCAGGCCTGACATTTAGATTAAACAGTTTTCTAAGCAACCAAGCAATGCTTAATACTTTAAATTTAACCATTTTCTTAGCAACCAAGAATGATGAAATAATTAAATACATTTGTTCAAGAAAGACCTAATAGGGTAAAAGCATAAATTTGCGAGAAATTGCAGATTCCCCTTTCGGGGTTTAAAAAAGGGACCTTAAGACCCCGTGATGTAGGAAAATACGGAAAAAATAAATGCTTAAAACCCAAAGCAAAAAACTGGGTAGTGGGAACATTCTGATTAGATCTTTGAAATCAGTGTCAAAAAGTACCCTTGAAATACTATAAATGTTTTATTTCGGACAATCTTTGTCAATCAGTGTAATTAAATGATTTAATGACACTTTTGTAGCTATGTTAACATTTTTAGCATATAAATATAATCATTGGGTATTTTCCGCAATACGTTTAAAACCATAGTCCGCCACTAATTAAAACAAAGTATGTTTTCAAATTCTTCAACCCGGAACCCTCAAATTTTCGATGTAGAATAAATTTTAACATTTTACAATCGTTTTGGATAGTTTGAAAACTGAAAAATGCTTTTACTAATTCTCAAAATGCTTGCTGAGATTTCAATCAAATATTTTATTTTATAACTAATATCATATTCGCATTCAAAAAATTAGTATTGCACTATTTGGCCTAATTAGTATTGGTTGTATTAGCTCAGCAATATTTATTTGGTTGTACAAACTAGTGTTGAAGTCTTGCTTTAAGAAAGAAAATGTTAGACGTTTTTATATTAATTTTTCATGGTATTTTAAAAACCTAAAATCTATATTCCATAAGACACTGAATAAATACGCCGTAAAACAAATAGATAATTTTAAGAAAACATACCATAAATTCGCTTCGGCAACGCGGAATTGTTGGCAACGAAAATATAACATCATTTCAAGAATAAAGAAGACATCAAAAATCTATTTAAGCTTGAAAATTATTTTTTGCTACAATGTTTGGTTGCTTGATACGCTCGAATGAAGTCTAGAAGCCGAATCAAAAGACTACTCCTTACAACAACAACAAAAAAAGGAGGGGTTAAGGGGGAGAAGATATTCTGGGGGAGCCAGTAGCAATCTCACCTGGCTTCAGTGGCGCGTATCCCATAGAAGCAAAAAAGAACGATGATGAAAAATAAAATCGAATAAAGTAACTGTGTAGTGTATGGGAAATTTGAAAAGATCCTCAGAATGTAAAGGTGGAACCAGTTTGTTGTTGTTCCTTTTGTGCGAAGCGTGTTGGCCAGTTTCCCCTTGCCCCAGTGAACTCATACATGCGTAGAGAGATTATGTATTATTATTATTTTTTTTTATCTTCCTCTCTCTTTCGTTCTCTCGCAGACGATATTTATTCTTGTTTTATTTTGTTGCTGGGAGCCTCTCATCAATCCAAGATTCTCGCTTTCTCCTTCGAAGCTAAGACTACGAGATAAAGAAGTGAGATAGGAGCAGGCAAAACTAGATTTTTTCCCTTTCCCTTGTTTTCTTTTCGTTTTCCATTTTTAAAGAATGTCTTAAGCATTTTGAAAGGAAAATGTTTTTAAATCGGAATGTTTCTCTTCACCATTACCATAACCGAAAATATTCCTTTAAGAATTCTTTCCAATAGTTAGACACAAGAATAAATGTTGTTATCATTAAGTAACGATAAAAAACACTGCTTTTCTCGGAAAACTGACAGATATTCTGAACCATGACATTGCTTTAGGGTAGTGCTCCTCAACAATTCTTTGATAGTTTCCTTATTTGAATAGCTGTAATGAAAAGGACACGGGTGATATTGCGCGTATTTCACTACCTGGGAGAAGTGAAACTTTATGAAACTTTTCTTCTGCCATGTTTTGAAATAAGCATGGAGTTGAACGAAACCAAATACGTTCTAAATTTTTAGTTTATTATGAATGTCCTGGGTTTTACATCTATATTTTCACATAAACGCATTCAAGACATACAAGTAATAAAGTGTTTTTCGAGCAATGACAAATTGGTATTCATTTTCATTTTGGACTTAAACCGTAGCGTAGTCCCTTTTTCAAACTGGCCTTGGAGTCTGACAACATGGAGCGTCCCGGTGCTCCACCTCCTGCCACGTTACGGGCCCTTGCTCCTTCGGGTGGTGGCGCCCATGTCCTGCACGCACACGCACGCCTACATACACACCACGCACTTATGTAGCGCAATTCGTCAATGCGAAAAATATAGTTTGAATTCAAGATGGCAAAATTTAGATTTTTTTCAGTTTTTAAATATCTTTCCTTTTTTTGATCAAATGTTATCTTTTTTAATTTTACTCTGAAGGGATTGGCGCCATTATTTTATTATTATTATTATTATTATTATTATTGTTTTGCTTTTATGGTACTGTTTGTTTTCGAACTCGCGCCTGGCAGCCACGAACGATTCTATTTGAAAATGTATGATATGTTAAGAAAACACACTTCCCGATGCTCTCAGTTTTTGGGCAGAGAAGACCTGACGCATGCGCAAATTTGGTGAAGGTAGTGCAATAAAATATCAAGTAGTATTGGCGTTGTACGCAGCCCAAAATGGTAGTAGAGCTGAGCAAAAAAATGGTTTAACGATGTTCTAGGAAATAACAAAGAAAAAGAAAACACATACGGGAAAAATTTGAATACAGGTAGGACAAAATCCATACTGTTATGATATTTGATGGCTGTCTTGAAAATTTTGACTCGTGTTAATTATGAAATGGAAGGAGTTCTGCATCAGGTTCGCACCGTGTTTCCTTCACTTCTTCTGGAATAGATCCATCAAATTTGCATGAAATTGATTAGGGATATTTCTTTGATTTCCTTCCTTTTTATACAAAGCAGCAAAAATTAAATATGAGGAATACATTTTCCATAAAATGAGGCAATTGTTTCGAAAATCGTCAACTTAAAAGGGAACCGTGATCACAAAAGCGGATGTTGCGGCATATTAAAGTTTCCGAATCTTCTTGGGCTCATTTGACCCGACATAATAAATTCCATTTTATCCAGCACTCCAAGAAAAAGCTATAAATATTTTACAAATCCAAGTTTGACATATATATTTCAAGATGATTTGTGCGTTTTCCCCTGATAGACATGGGGTTGCCCACCCAAATGTTTCCTTGAATAGGACCACCCGAGCTAAAGCTCAGCGTTCCAAGAAAGAACCTTGAAACTTTTTTCCTCACTTCACCTCGCGAACTTGCTATGATTGAGCGGAGCTATCCCACCCACGAATTGACCACAGCGTACGATGGATGAAAGATGGATTTTTTTTCTTCTTTTTGCCTCTTTTTATTGCGTGTATGATGTCTTAATAAAACTTTCTTCATTCCGTAAGAAAATTCCTTTGGGAATACCCACATTCGATTCATGACAAAGCTAAGAGGTGGAGAAAATCTTGGGACATATCAATATGAATTTGCACCATATAATTTACAGCTCCGTGAATAGTTTGAGAGTAGGAGCTAATCATGCACCATTATAGTGTGCACGGCAGTAAGTGCCAATTCTTTACGCAGTACAAACTGAATTGCTACCCTGCAAAAAATGAACTGTTGTGTTTACAGCATAATACAGGCAGCCGAGGCTCTAATTTAAAACTCAAAAATGCACAGCAATTAAATGTAAAACTAGCAATTTTACAGTTTCTTACTGTAAAATTAACAATTTTACAGTTTATTTCCGTAAAATTTAGCTGTATTATACTGTAAAAACAATAGCACAATAAAGTCTGGCTTTGAAGAGATGGCACTTGACTCCTCCTTTTTTTAGAATTGTTCATTTTTCTGAAGGGGTGATAAAGTAGAGGAAAACTGAAGAACGGATTCACAAATGTGTTATTGGTTCTAGCATAGCTTGAATACTCCACTCATTTTAAGAAATTAGCCAAAGAGGTTAAAATATTTTAATTTTGTGATGTCGAGACAGATGTCTTATTGGACAGGTCATATTCTAAGAAAGTGGGTGGACCTTGGTTTTACCTCTTCGAACAGCCATTGGTCAAAGACAGCAACGCCTCCGATAGTTCATTTTAATTAAAAATTGGCGAGAGTAGGGTTACAATAAAGAACGTAAATCTTGTCATTTTTACTTTTCCGCCACCAAAAGCAGTAACTGCTGCAAATTACATTCCAATATTAAATAATCACATAGCAAAAATATATTTGGAGCACTTTTTTGTGAAAAAATTCAATTGATTCTAAAACTTTTAAGTGTTACTCACCGAAATTTCGTGCGTTATTCTTCGCAATGATAATAAAAACAATAAACATCAACAGAAATCAACCAGCAAACGATAAATTAAAAATCAAATTCTCTCACTCAAGATATTTACTGCAATTTATATTGTAATAAATTACAATGCAGTAAAAGAAATGTTGCAGACGATAAATTTAGAATGGTTTGCTACGAATGTTGCCTCTTTTTCGGCCTCATTATTTCGGTCAAAGAATTATTTCATCTTTTACAAAGAACGTCACATCGCCAATATTTCGCTAAACTCACAAACATGGCACACGTCAATTTTTTCTTTCTCTACCTATTTTAAGGAATGGACTCTTTTTCTCATTTGATTGACAGGTGCCATCTCTTCACGGTTTTATTATACTCCGGCAGCAGAAGTTCCAGTTTAAAACACTGAAAAATGCACGGTAATAGACTATAATGTTAGCAACTTTGCAGTTTATTACTGTAAAATTATCAGTTTTTAGCCTACTTTCCCGTTAAAAATAAAAGAAAGACGAAAAAAGTATTAAAAGTAGCTTAATGCATCGAAAAAATATCGCCAAGTCCAAAAAATATCGCCAAGTTAAAAAAAATAAAGAGGTAAAATGAATATCGAAAAATTAAAAATTTGAAAGTAGGGTATTGAGATGGGGAATTTGTGTGTCGGTCGGTCTGTCGGTCGGTCGGTCGGTCTGTCTGTCCCCCCCTAATAACTTTTGAATGAACAATCCGATTTGGACAAACTTTTTTTTGTTGGAAAGATCTCGGCGGGTACAGCTCATTCCCATATTTGATTTTTTGATTTGAACAATTTTTGGTTCAACTTTGAGCCGTTCAAATAACCGGTCCCGCGATACTAACTTTTTAATGAACAGTCCGATTTGAACAAACTTTTTTTTGTTGGAAAGAACTTTTCAAGGATACTTCATTCCCGTATCTACATTTCCGATTTGAACAATTTTTCATTCAACATTGAACCGCTCAAGCAAGCTGTCACCCCTAATAACTTTTGAGTAAACAGTCCGAAAAAAAAATGACTGACTGTGCAGACGATTTTTTGTTTATTTATTCATTTGTTTTATTGAATTTATTATTATTATTATTATTATTTTTGGCAGACGATTTTTTTTTGTAACAAAAATGTTTCATTCACTAGGGCATTTAATTCTTTATTTATATTTAACAACTGGCAACGGATTAAAAGTGAAATTCGAGACATTTTATCAACGGACGAGTTTTTTTTTTCTTTTTTTTTCTTTTTTTTTTCTTTCTTTGATAAAATATGTTTTGATGTACTTTGTACTTTTAATTTTTTTTTGAAAACAATTGAGGAATTTTTCTACGGAAGAACTGTAACAGTTACATTCTTTAAAAGGTGCGACAAAACTTTATTTATTCATTTATTTACTTTTTATGTGTCTATTTCATCTGATGAGAGAGGTATATTTTGCTTTTAAAGGTATGTTTGACATAATTTTTAGTCTTAGATAATCAAGAGAATAATGATCAGATGCTAGAATGCCGATGTCGATGTACGGGAAAGTAGGCTCGTTTAGTTCTTGACAGAACTTCTTGTTACAGTTTATTTCTATAACATTAACTGTATTATGCTGTTAAAGCAACATTCATTTACAGTGCAATTCTTTTTAGATTTTTATTGAGTGATCCAAGACGTATTCATTTTTCAGCTATGGCTCAACGTTGAGCTATGACCTTGAAAATGTCTACCTCTTTGTAGACGATTCAGTTAGTAACCAGATCGGTTAAGCGTCGGACTCAAAACCAAAGGGTTCTGGGTTCGATCCAAGACGGTTTAAGAGTCCCGAGTTCACTAATCGTGGCTAGATCCGTTAAATATAGTTCGTGGTCACAAAGTTCTTCAAATGAATCAATACGTCTGTGGAACTGAATCAGGGGTTTGGTCGACTCCTGATCTGTTTCTGGCTCCCTGAAACACGTGTATACTTTTTTTTTTTTTTGCAAAATTTGAGCTTTTTAAGCTGTTTACTTTTCTTCTACTATAGCTGTTTTCCATATTTTAGGAGTTAAAATAGAGAAGCTGTGACTAAACTTTATTGGTAATGCAAATACTTTCCATCTAGTCGGTGAAGAAATTCTTTATTTATTATCTTCATGATCTACATAGGCTCTAGATATCCTTTAATATAATTTTCACAATGAATTTATATTCATTGAAATCCTTCCGAATTCTATACATTCCAAGAACCGGGTAAAATATTTGATCATTCTATCGGGGGTATTTGTATAGGTTGAATATTTTCTTTAACACAAAGTCGACAAATTTATCCATACTAGCTGCATGGCCCGGCGTTGCACGGGCTGTAATGTAGTGAAGGCAGTTTGAGAAAACTACTCGCCGCCAAGGCGGCTCGCCTTTAAAGTAGCGAAGAAAGTTTCAACAAACTACTCGCCACCAAGGCGGCTCGCCTTTACAGTAGCGAGGAAAGTTTAACAAACTACTCCCCGCTAAAGCGGCTCGCTAAAAAGCTTTCCTGCATCAAAGAATCAATCGAATTATTTGCACATGCTTCCTCAAAAATAAAGACGTTGTCAAGTAGCGCATACTTAGCACTCTCCCTAAATAACAAATAAAATTCCTTACCAAAAAAAATTATTTCCAAACCGCTTTCTTCCTGTAAAATTAATTGCAAAATTCTAAACGAAAAAGTTCTTTTAATATCTGGATCGTAGCCAAAAAAAGTCCCTTTTAAAACAGCAATTGCAATTTTATTTAAAAACACATTTTCAAACTGGTACCAGAGAAAAAATATAAGTCATTAATAATTAGAATAAAAACAATTGTTAGAACTTTGTTATAACACGTATTCAAAATGACAATGGAAAAAAATAACTCTTTCATTTTAAAAAGTTCAATTTAATTAACGTTTTAATTTAAAATCTCAACGGAAAGAAATAAATATCTTGGAATTTTAAATAGTTCAATATTTTAATTAACATTTTAATTCAAAATGGCAACGCTAAGAGATAAATGTCTTGAAATCTTTTTAAATAGTTCAATAATTTAATTAACGTTTTAATTCAAAATGGCAACGCCAAGAAAAAAATATCTTGGAATTTTAAACAGTTCAATAATTTAATTAACGCTTTTATTCAAAATGGCAACGGTAAGAGATAAATGTCTTGGAATCTTTTTAAATAGTTCAATAATTTAATTAACGTTTTAATTCAAAATGACAACGGCAAGAAAAAATATCTTGGAATTTTAAATAGTTCAATAATTTAATTAACGTTTTTATTCACAATGGCAACGGTAAGAAATAAATATCTTGGAATTTTAAATAGTTCAATAATTTAATTACCGTTTTAATTCAAAATGGTAACGGCAAGAAAAAAATATCTTGGAATTTTAAATAGTTCAATCATTTAACTAACGTTTTAATTCAAAATGGCAACGGTAAGAGATAAATGTCTTAGAATTTTAAATAGTTCAATAATTTAATTACAGTTTTTATCCAAAATGGCAACGGTAAGAGATAAATGTCTTAGAATTTTAAATATAGTTCAATAATTTAATTAACGTTTTAATTCAAAATGGCAACGGCAAGAAATAAATATCTTGGAATTTTAAATAGGGTCAGGTGGGGGAAAGTGGGTCCATGGGGTAAAGTGGGGCTATTTCAAAAAACACCAACTTATTCGATTCTAAATAAGATAATTCGTTTATTCTTTTTTTGAGACGCGAATTGAGATTACAACAAACGATTTTGTTTTACTTTTAAAATCTGGCAGCAATTTAAATAAGGAAAAAAATATTAGTTTATATTCGTTCCATACGAAATGTTATTTTAAGCTGCTAATAAACTTCTTTAAAACACCGTTATTAAGAGGCGTAATCGATAATTTTTCGTACAGAGTTAAAGTGGATTATTCATAGAACATATCGCCATGTAAAAGTAAGAAAAAATTTGAAAATTCTTTTTTTTATAAGGTTTTTCCTGAGGTGGGGTAAAGTGGGTCTATGATTAGGCTTAGCTAAGTGCTATGTGAAGCTGATTCATTTGGTCTCTAAAGTCAACGTCTGTAAAGGTTTAAAGCTTTATTTTTTTAACACTATTCTCTATATTTTCGTAATTTCATTGAATGACTAAACAAAAGTTTTTTCATTTTTTATAACAATGTTTTTATATCAATGTTTTTTTTTTAAACCAGTGTTTTCCCATCTGATCGATAATCAATGCTCGATTTCTGTTGACATTATTTCTTTAATTAAATACCAGAATTAAAAATGCATAAATATTTACGTTTCTGCATTTAAATGTAGTTAAGGTTCATTTATTCCACTGTATTCGTACTTAAAAAACAATCTTCACATTTTTTTGTGCTAATACACACTTATTTCTAAATTAGCCCCACTTTCCCCCACCATGGGGGAAAGTGGGTCTATCAAAACACGATCTTTTAAATGTATCACTGAGAGAAAACAAACCTTCAAAATTGAATAAATCTGCTTCATACTTATTCTAAATAAGTCCAATGTATATAAAATACATCAAAATTTTCATTAAAATAAAGTTAATAGTCAGATTTTGGGGCCTAATCGAAAAAAAGCTTGATTTTCGCCCCACTTTCCCCCACCTGACCCTAGTTCAATAATTTAATTACCGTTTTAATTCAAAATGGCAACGGTAAGAGATAAATGTCTTGGAATCATTTTAAATGGTTCAATAATTTGATTAACGTTTTAATTCAAAATGGCAATGGCAAGAAAAAAATATCTTGGAATTTTAAACAGTTCAATAATTTAATTAACGTTTTTATTCAAAATGGCAACGGTAAGAGATAAATGTCTTGGAATCTTTTTAAATAGTTCAATAATTTAATTAACGTTTTAATTCAAAATGGCAACGGCAAGAAAAAAAATATCTTGGAATTTTAAATAGTTCAATAATTTAATTAACGTTTTTATTCAAAATGGCAACGGTAAGAAATATGTCTTAGAATTTTAAATAGTTCAACAATTTATTTAACGTTTTAATTCAAAATGGCAACGGTAAGAAATAAATGTCTTAGAATTTTAAATAGTTCAATAATTTAATTAAAGTTTTTATTCCAAATTGCAACGGAAAGAAATAAATGTCTTGGAATTTTAAAAAGTGCAAAACATTTAATTAACGTTTTAATTAATATCTCAGCTAATTAACGTCGTAGAATTAGGCAGAAATTCAAGTGAAACAGGCGATCGCAAATTACAATCGCTACTGGAAATGAATTACATTCACTAATAAAACGTCACAGCCTACTTTGGCGAATAAGAGGAGATCACTGACTGCTTGTGAGCTCTTATTGGCTCCACCCGTAGTGACGTCAGTGTCAAGTTAAGTTGATGATAATGTAATTCACTTCCAGTAGCGATTGCAATTCGAAGCGATTGCAATGGTGTTTCACTTGAATCCCTGCCTTACGCGGTTGGTCTTATTGTCTTCCTTAGAAAATTTCGAATCGAATGGTACGATGTTTGATTCTCTATACGCTTATCGGTTTGTGAGGAGTTCAAGCTTCAGACGGACTGACAGACAGACAGACGCGAACAGATTTTAATAGTAGTAATAGTCTTATATCTATAATATGGCTTTATCAACGTGTTCTGTAACCAGTCAATATAAATTCTAGAAGTCCTCCATGAAACTAAGGAAGGTAATTTCTGCAAAAGTCTCAACAGATCTTGATAGGGAATTAAAATAAACCTTTAATAGGTTTTTAAATTCAATCTGTCATTGGACAATGTAATGTATTTCAGTTTTATTAATGCACAACGATATTTTTATTGGGTCAAAATACCTAGTGCAAGTACTCAGTTCACGTTCTAGTACTCAGGTTTATATCATTTACTTTTAAACAGATATAAAATAGCATTACTTAAATACGGCTTGATAAGTTATTTGAGTCTTTCATTTCGTGAAAACTCCAAAGTCTTCGAGGGAAAAAGGATAAATGTAACAATGTTTCTCACGTTATGCTTTTATTATACAGAACTATTATCAATTAATGATGCTATGTTATTTTTCAATCATTATTACTTGAAAGAAAAAGAAATAGAGGGAAAATGTCACATTAGGATTGATTCAAATTTTCCATAGCACTGAATAACTAGTTTGTAACCCAGAAAAGGGATTTCAAAAACTAATCATTTTGGGGCCAGATGTCATTAAAAAAGAATGACAAGGCGATAACTCTACAACTGTTGTAAAAGAAATAATTCATTATGCATATCTTAAGTCTTCACGTATAACAATATATTATAAAACAAAATGCTACATTATAATATCCAATACATAACTACCTTTTCTAGATAAAGAAAAAAAAAGTTAATCATATAATTCTTGAACTAAAGCAATCTTACAACACAGTCATTATACCAAAAAAGAAAGATGAAAATAAGTCTGAGAATGCTCCAGAATCCTCATAAGCAGTAGGCTAGCATTTCTTTCTCATCACATCTGCAGCTACACAAAAGTCGATTCCACAATTCAACCCATTCTGATACAGATATTACTCCTCACACAAGACAAAAAAAAAAAAAAAAAAACAATGACAAGAAAAAGCCAGAAGAAACGAATTGTCAAACTAAATGTTACAATATAATATCCAATACCTAACTACCTTTTCTAGATAAAGAAAAAAACAGAGTTTATAATATAATTCTTGAACTAAAGCAATCTTACACCACAGTTATTATACCAAAAAGGAAAGATGAAAATAAGTCAGAAAATGCCCCAGAATCCTTATAAGCAGTAGACAAGCATTTCTTTCTCATCACATCTGCAGCTACACAAAAGTCGATTCCGAAAAGCCGACAATTCAGCTCATTCTGATACAAATAATACTCCTCACACGAGGCAAAAAAAAAAAAAGAAAGAAAAAAACAATGAGAAGGAAAAGCCAGAAGAAAGGAATTGTAAAGCTAAATGCTACATTATCATATCCAATACATAATTACCTTTTCTAGATTTAAAAAAAAAAAAAAACGAGTTTATAATATAATTCTTGAACTAAAACAATATTACACCACATGGAAAGATGAAAATAAGCTTGAGAATGCCCCAGAATCCTTATAAGCAGTAGGCAAGCATTTCTTTCTCATCACATCTACAGCTACACAAAAGCCGATTCCACAATTCAACCCTTTCTGATACAGATATTACTCCTCACACGAGACAAAAAAAAACAATGAGAAGGAAAAGCCAGAAGAAACGAATTATATATCTACAAAGATATCAACACCGGCAGGTGGCATGTGATGATGGAAAGCATTCTTGGGTGAGGAGGGGGTATCGAATGATGGATACTTTCGGAATGAGAACGACAATCTTTTCTCTGCGCCAGGAAATCCATTTTCTCGCGTTATGTTCCATAGGCCTTTTCTCGAATGAGATACCTGGCCGGGGAAAGAATTCGCCGTTGCCAAATAAATATTGACAATATGTAATGAGACAATGCTGGAGAACGTGTGGAATTTCAGTGAAAGTAAAAATAGAATCGGGATTTTATTACGTTATTGTTGAAAATTTACAGGAAAGTTTTCTGTGTGGCATGTAGACGTGAAAATAAGTAGGGATCTGTGGAATAATTGTGAATTGTGCACAAGAGGACAAAGTGAAATAGCATGATATTTTCGCAGCGTACAGCGCCATCAATTTAGCAATACTTTAACCATGTTCTTAAACATGTATTCCAGCCATGAGATCCGCAATGTCCAGTGCAGTACTTATTTAGTGATGTTTTGTGATTTAAAATGTTAAAAAGTTTCTCAAATGCAAGCTGGGCAAAACGAAATTGTTGTTCTTTTTGAATGCGATATCTGGCTGGGGAAATGATTCTCAGTCCCAATTGTCAGATAAATATTGACAATATGCAATGAGAGACAATATTCGAGAAAGTATGGAATTTCAGAGAAAGTACAAGTAGAATTGGTGTTATGTTAGATGAGTGGTGATAAATTACAAGGAAATTACGCGTAAATTTCGTGAGTGGCATGCATCAAAATAAGTATATTACTGCTTAAAATGCAAACAAATAAGGTAGACCAAGCAGTGAATGAATGAGAAATTTCATTAAAAAAATCATCAAAAACTGCAGTATTGGGCACATAACAGTAAAAATGATTAAATCATACATGCATTTATTACTATTTTTTAATTTGGGAGAATATTTCTAATTCTGCACCAGGGTTTGGTAGGGGTTGATATGAAGGAACCCCCCAACCCAGTGAATGAGCATCCCAAATTGTGGACAAAAGCAGCATTTTCTAGTCGCTTTCTTTCTGGAAATGTGTTGAAGGAAGTTATTTCAGCTAATTCATCCAAGAAATTTTTTTTAAAACTTTAATTTTCCAAAAAAATACAAGATTTCATTCACTGGTCAGTGTATTCTACAAACAGTTAAAATTTTATTGTTAAACTCTAGATGTACATCTGCTTTAAAATGTGAGCATGGGTTGTTCTGATGACTATAATGCAAGTTTTTTTCCGATACTTTAAAATTTTATTAATCAATTTTAATAATTCCTGAGACAACGGATTTCTTGACTAAAAAGGGGTGAGAAGTAATCCAGAGATGCGGTAGAAAATTGCCTTTTCGTTTTTCGAAACTCGAGATCAACACAGCCTTCAGACATTGTTTTCGCAGTGCTGCAGCTCGGGATTCCCAGGATAAACCCTGAAGAGATCTTGCCTCTTCCTTATGTTGTGTTCCGGACGCTCCATGTTCAGTTGCAACAGCCACTTTTAGACTTTTAACAGGGAACGACTGTCTTCGTGCTTATCTTTTCCATTTTAATATCTGGAAATCATTTTTTATTGATTCCCCACACATAGGTGTGTAATAAGGTAGCAATAGCTTGCATACATAAGTAATTAGCAGGTTTTTGAAAGATTTTAATAAATTTATACTCATGTAAATGTTTTCTATTAGATACTTTTCCTTCTGAAACTAACCATTTGGTAAAATAAACTCACCGCATTAAACAATAGTATAATTACCACATGAAATGCATAAATAGGAACGAATCTTAAAAGTTAAATAACGTAATTTATTAGCATAATAATGACTTCAATTCGAACAACCGCAAAACGTTTGGTAGTTACTGAGGCCGTTTGAATATTATTACTTTTTTTCCAAGAAACATTCAACAGACTTAAATGAAATTTTAAAATTCCCATATCCATCCCGGATTTGAATTACCCACATATAAAATACATCAAGTAGCTAATTCCTTCTGTTGTGCAAGCATAGCCAGGCATATTCAATTAATACACAACGATGAATTTTGCGAATAAAAATCGAGCTCTCATTTATTTGATATCCATAAAGTGCATAAATGATTCAATTAACGCAGTCACAGTCTCTGCATTTCCCATTTCCCTGGTGAGATATCCACTGTATGGATTTAAATTCTTCTCATTTAGATCTTTTATTAACTCGTGCTAAGCTCTCGGTGGAATTACTTTCAACATATCATTTGCACTCATTTTCGTCTATTTCGTAGACGTTTCTGAGATAAAATGATATTAACATTTCAAGATAAATTGCAGCAAATTGGATACCGTGTTATGGATTGGAATAAATTAATATAGTGGTCGGTTGCATAAATTTTATCTGAAGAGTAGATTCGAGTCATGTTTCCTTAATTAATTTTCAAAGCAAAATGTATTGGTGGCTTTATTTAAAATGTAACATGTTTCAAGAAACGAAAAAAGAAAAAAAACCCACGAGGAAAAATAAAGAGTAGGTAGTAAGGTGCATTTAAGTGAAGCTACTTTTGATTACATTAAGCTCGTGGCATCTCGTTAGAGTAATAACAGACCTAGAACGCACAATAACCTAGTTTTTCGGCTCTAAGGTTGAAAGTGGTTTTAATCATCATTCTGTCGTGCTAAAAGTAGTATCTGCGGTCAAGCTCAAACTGAGATATTTTGAGACAAACTAAAAAATTTTACGCCTTCGTGTGTGTGTGTGTGTGTCTATTTGCTTCAGATGACATTTTTCATAATATTTTAAACAATGTTTCCCTTTATCAAAGACCATGAAACATTGCATTTAGGTAGTATAAGTTACAAAGAAATACCTGGTGACAATAGCTGAATTTTGTTAAAAAGTACGGATACGAAATGTATGCTTAGGACGATAGCACTGTTTGGTGAGCGAAACAGTCCAGCTATCAGCCAAACGCAAACACAATTTAGCTTGAACATGCTTTGGCAAGAAATATGCCAACAACGATTTTCTAAGGTTTTGAAGGTGGAGACATTTTTCCTATTTATGTCTGTGTAATTGAACTTTTTCAAAGCTTTAGAACTAAACCTTAAAATTTGACTTAAAGCTTTAGAACTTTTTTTAAAGCTTCAAATCTAAAAACATAATTTATTGACTCAAGTTTTGCCTTTCCTCTAAACTTCGTTACCTCAGTCTTGTCTAATATTTTACTTCTCTTCTGTAAAAGTGTTTGAATAATTTCCAAGACATAACCCAACTACAGTTATTACTGCTAATAGCTATCAGAAACAAACTACTTTTTTTGTGGAAAAATTTCCTAATGCAGGAAATTAACTATTTTTTTTTTCCTTTTTGTGGTTTTTTACACATTTTCAAAACTTGTACGGGCGGGCCTTTGTTCTCAGCTTTTCGATAGTGGTCCGGGATCAAAAAGAACATTCGCAAAATAAATAATAAAAAGAAAAAGCGTCCCGAACTGGAATTTTCCATCCCAATACCCCCTCTCTTTCTGCGAGAGTTTCTTTTTCTTCACGACTTCTGTCATTACATAGCAAGAAAAAGCGTGTTGCACACTTGTGCTTTACAGCATGCTCTGTAATTTGCGGAGAAAATGTCTTCATTTCTTTGCAGACTCCGCCTCCACAAATGGGCGGTGAAAACCGAAGTTAAAGAGTAAAAAAAAAAAAAAAGCCAATGCTTTGTATGATGAATATGCGATTATATACGGCCAGTGTCCCGTCAAGGTTGATAGCAACGGTCGATTTGGTGCAGAAGGTCGAGGTCGTTTTTTCAGCCGCAAGGGGATGTGTACAAATTGGCCACTCTTATTTAGTGATGCATTGAGGTTTTCTTAGCTAGCTTGAACTAAAATATGTAGTACAAATTTGAAGGAAAGGGAAGTTAAAAATATACTTTCAATTTTTAGAAATATTCTAGTGCTCTTAGGGTGCATAAATTCATAATATATCGCTTAAAGCAGGCGGTTCGAAATTTTTCCGAGTCGCAGCCCTCCTCGAGGAATTGGAGTTTTGTTTCATCACTCTAGTCTATCTTGGTTGTAATATACTGATGATGTGAAAACTTTTCGATACCCTTCGCCACTCTCTGCGGCAATCCAGAGAGCCGTGTCTCGTTTAACAGTAGCTATTTGCGAGTATTTAGTATCCAAGATAGGACAAGAAAGTCGTTCTGCGATGAAAGGCTTCATAGTGACGGAGATTCTCGGGAGAGGAGTAAAACAGCGTTTATAATTTTTAAAAATGGTTTGTTAAACCCGTGCACGAAATTTTTTTTCTAGGTATACGTACAGCATTTCCAAAGTCTTGTTTATAAGCCATATCTCAAAAGCAACCTTTTAAAAGCTCTGAGGGGCAGGGGGTAGATGCAGACATTTAGAAATGCTGAACATAATGTATATACAGTGTTAATTCTTCATCATCTGAATTAATATAGCATTGATTTGGGCGAATTTAAACGCAATACCTTTGCAATAAGAATTTTTCATTCGTACTACTAATTAGTTTTCAATTTTTATGCTCTTTATTTTATTACGTATTTTTGCGTCAATAGATGTCTGTGGTCTTCTCTACTTTATTATAGTACAAAAATGTATGCATGCAATTATTTCACCCAATTTCCTCTCTATCGACATTATTGCATTGGAAATTTAAATTATTTTTTTCTCAACTACTTTCAGTTGTGGTTAACTTGAACGAAATGTCTTTAATAATCCTCTAGAATTTCAAGAAACAGGCCCTCATTAGTCTTTTACTCACTAAAACTGACAGTTTTCATAGTTGGCATAGGTAAAACGTGAATTGAGCCACTAAAACCCCTAAAAAATATTTACAGGAAGAACGTCTTTTATAAAACTGGAGGTTCAAGCTGAAATAGACAGATATTTGCAATCTATTTCCACCATAAGATTGAAAGCGAGGGAAACTTTCCCTCAATTTGCCCCCATTATACTGTTAGAGTATGATCACTTTACTTTTACACCCATGTATTTGTAGGCACGTATTCTTCATGTATATATTCGGTGTGTAATTTACGGCGGTGTGTCACGAATTCTCAATCCTGCGATTCGAAGCCCGATGAGCTGAGTACAAGGATATTGACGGGTTCATATTATATTATCATTAGGTGATTAAACATTGAGCAACTAAAAACAATGATAGAAGATAAGAATGCAACTGTTTTATTAGGAATACTGTGTATTATTGTGCAGCTACTTCTCTACATGCACTGTTCTACCTGAGGCAGTTGCAGAAACGTGGCCCCAAATTTTCCAACCTGCGCCATTGCGTTTGTCTTTGCCGAACTGTAATCTTCCGAGACACATTTTCATGTTTGCAAAAGGTAGAAATCAGAGTCTAGATTTTTGTGATCAGACAGCATGAATGATGAACTCGTTGTCATTTTGCAAAGCTTCAACGCATTTCAGCTTTCTGCTGTTACTCATGAAAAACTTCTTGTGCACATTGCTCAATTGACGATAAATTTCTGCCGCATTGCACCCTTCACTCAGTTCCCTCCCTGTCAGTTTTTATTTTTCAGAAAAAAAAAGAAAGAAGTTAGCCGTCTTATTTTCTTATTAAAGTTTCATAAGAAATCAAACAATTAAGGTGAAAATAATTTTTTTGAAGCTTCACTTATTTCTGTTCAGGGTTTCTTGCATTTCGTCTTTTTCTCCTCCGGCAATACGCAACAGAATGGAATGAAAGTATTAAGAAGGAAATCAATGAAATACAAATTGAATGAAATCGATAGCTATGCTAAAGTAGTACGTAATTTGTTTGCATTTTTATCACATCGTTAAGACAAATCTTTTTGCCGTTTGATTTTTAAATTTCTCTTAGCGCATACGAATTGCATTACTAGTGAACAATTTCCCTTTGAAATCAATTTGTGCTGTGTTATCCGCAGCTTTTTAAGCCGGAATTCAAACTTACGGAATCATTCGAGACATTCTTAACAATAGTTTGCTTTGCCTAATCTTTTCGATCAATGCAAAACATCGCCATTTCAAGTAAAATATTGTTTTCACCACTTTGAAAGAAATAATAGTGTATTTTCGAAATCGATTGTGCTCATTACGTGATGGATTCAACAGATTTTCAGATACCGAGTTCATTAAATTCTTTTTATTATAACAAAATATACTTGAGTTTTTCTTTCAGATTAAAAAAAAAGAAAGAAAAGGAAAATCCTTTCTAGGCGTAAGTATAACTCGGTATTAATTCTACAACGAACATGCGCACATACAAATAGAAAAGAAAGAAAGAAGGGGAAACATTTTTCTTCCTTACCGTTCATAATCATTTAATAACACATTCAATATGAAACTGAATGTTTCCAAAAGCATTTGTTACTTCATTCAGATGTTTTAGTACAATAATGATCACATTTTCAAATTTACTTTTTAAGTAGACTTGGTTAGCTCTCAAGAAAATATAACAAAAAGTGTAACTTTTACAAGTAATTAAAACTAGTTATTAAAATGCAGTAAGTTTGTCTTGGAAAAACTGAAATCATGATCAGGTATCTTAAAAAACAACATAATTTACAAACCTTTCTTTATCACCTGTAACTTAGAATACCTGCAATATTTTATTGATTTCAAAAGGCATACTCACGAGCGAAAATATCCAATACGCTGTTAAACAACAGCACCCTATTGGGATTTCTTTTTCTTTCATATCGTTAGATTAATTGTCGTTTTTTCTCTCATCTTAAAACACTTTTTAGTAACTCAAATGCTATAAAAAAACCTGAAGATAGAATTTAAAAAGAAAAAGAAATAAAGGCAGGCAAGGGTGACGAACAGGAACGAATGACGAAATTTAGAGCTGATGTCAAAAAAAAAAAAAAGTTAATATCTTTATGATACAAATCGCCTTTCTCATGAGAGCACAAGTACCAGTGATAAAAAAAAAAAGTTGCAGTTATTTTTTGTCATAGAGCTAAAAAAAGTAAATTGTTTTAAATATAAAAGACGGCATGGAGTAATTAACATGCCGGGTGCCACATTCCCAACATTGAACAATAAATATACTTGATTTCAAGTGTTTTGTAGTAGCGGCTTAGACAGCTTAGGCTGAATATAAATTGGAAGATATTTCTGTACCTCAGAACCAGACTAACGTAAGTCCATTTTTGTAACTTTTCAGGAGAAGGGAAAAACAATTGTCGGATGCATGCAAAGGATGGGATTCGCGCTCTTTTAATGCTGCTAAATAATTGTGAAGGAATTTGTTTCATAGAATACCGTTATCATGGGTCGATGCAGAATAAGATTCTACATACATTTCACTAATAAAGAGAAAATCGCCATTTTTGCACTTACGTCGTTCTGGTTCTGAGGTTCAGATTTTACAGAGGACAAACTAAAACGGCTACAACAAGCAGAAAAGTTTTTGGACAGTTTTGCTTAATCAAAATTTTCCCTCATGCTCCGCATAGCAGACATGTTGTGATAATAAAAATATCCAGGAACTAAATTACTTTATTATAAGTAATTACTTTATTATAATAAGGATTTTTTAAGGGGATAGTTTACTTTTTTTGAAGAGCTGCTGCTCTCAATAGAAGGAAATATGTTATTGAATAATGAATTTATTCAAATTGGGACTTTTACGGAGTGTTTTTGTTATTGCATTGGGAAATTTTATGCAAAATTTATCTTCTTTTATTGAGGCAGAGTGATGAATTAGTGTCACTAGGTAAAGCTTTTATTCTTGAAGTAGACTGTGAGATGCTAACTACTAAATATATAAACAATAGACTTATTTCAAGCCAAATGAGTTGTCCGTAAACTATGTGATAAATTGAAGAAAGCAGGACACGATGAAAAATCTTTTTTTTCTAAAGGTGGAAGAAAAGTTTTCGCTGACTTTTCTCTTTGATATAGTAGCATATTATCAAATATAACCCTGTAAAGCAAACAAAGAACCAAAAAAAAAAAAAAAGAAAGAAAATCTGAAAAATTTTGGAAGCGATTTTTAGCTGAAGACAAAGTAATCGAAAAAAACTGAATGCCAATCTGCAATAAAAGCATGTTGTTTCTGTTAGTATTATTTATTTTGTTGTCCAACCGCTAACTAGAATCGAGCTGTTCCCAGCATTGCGTGGTTAATTGCCTTGCGTTACTTGGGGCAGAAAGAATCTGGGACCTTCTAATAGGAAATCGATTCCACGCATTAAGACAAGGCCTACGAGGGCGTGAATATCACCAGTTAAGAACGGCCGAGACAATTTGGACACTGGTTTTCGGTTTATTCCATTCCAAGCGATAGAACACAAATATTTTCATTAGTGGACCTGCGCGATGTATAAGATTCTTCTAAGATAAATATCAAGAACAAATATAAAAGTAAGGGCAAAAAAAAAAAAAAAAAGCATCAGTTATCCAATTTTTGTTTTCCTTTATTTTATAAAACAGATACAGGGAATTATTGCCCTATTGCAGCAATAAAATGGAATTGGGGAATTCGGACCATTATTTTTGTGCGAAATAATACCATGAATTCAAAGTCTCGTAAAGAAAAAGAAATCCGTATTCGCAGAGATACTCTTTTATTCTAAAACCACCTAATAATTTTAATAACTTATTATTACATTTAGTGTACAGTTGCTGCAGTAAAGAAGAATGATGTAGTCGTGACACTTATCATTGTAATATTAAAAACTCTCAGGAACTACTACGAACCATGTTTTCAATTAACAGAGTAAGATTTCTGTATCTTATGTAAGAAAAATAAATTCTTTGTCATGAAGTACCATTTTTAGAGACTTTGTCTTCTGTCCACTGCTTTCGTCATTTTCTTTATGTAGTTATCATAAATAGACTCTTAAATTTGAGACATATAGTTCCTTTAATTCATTACTGTCTTGAATTTCTCAAACAACGTGTTTGCAAGAGCCACTACTATCAAATGATAGTTGAAGCAACATGAGCAAAGTTAAGTTTTTATTCACATTTTAAGGAGATTAACGACCCAACTTTAAGGACTTTATACCAAGTTCTTGAAAACTATCTAACTGATAAAGGCTTCAAGACAATAATTGGAAATCTTAATTGAAAAATAATACTTTTAAAATAAACAATGCAATTAATGTGAACCAAACATACAATTTTGATGCGTCAAACCTCTTCTTGGAAGAATTTTTCTCACCCCAGTTCTTAATTAATGTTTTTAAACTCGTTTTAGGAGAAG
The DNA here is from genome assembly GCA_038373865.1 of Uloborus plumipes. Lineage (NCBI taxonomy): Eukaryota > Metazoa > Arthropoda > Arachnida > Araneae > Uloboridae > Uloborus > Uloborus plumipes. The sequence continues at coordinate 26,086 of JAXGGA010014529.1, forward strand.
ATACTCAGTTAACAAATGTTCTACGAGCTTTAATTTCACCTTTTGGTGAAGAATGCAAACGATGCTATTCCTCTGTAAATGAGATAAATTTTTGGATGCTTAGAACCTTCTTAAATTAATGTGTACGAGTGAGAAATATTCGAATTTGTCATTCTTTACTAGATGAGGCAGTTGTTTGCATTGTTTTGATTGCGCTTTATTTTACAAAATATTTTTAAACTATCACAAAAATTGATATGTGTCAGGCAGGGTGTCTCCAAGAGCGATTACGCACCCCTTCTTCCCCACGAGCCCCAAAAATGTGAAACATCGAACTAAAATACTACTTTGAAAAACAATGTCTTAAAAATTTCAATGACGCAGTCTAAGGCCTGAATCCCCCCCCCCTCGAATTCGCTCCGGCAGATGTAAAACATCTAATTTAAAACAGGTTTAACTTTTTGTTTTTACCGAGATTAATTGATGTACAGATAGGCTGATTCCAATATTCCGAAGCATACAATTGGTGATAGACAAAAGGTATCAACTTCGAAGATTGGCAAAAATATTTCACGGATTTTCTTCGCCCGAATTATCGAATTAAAGCTGCACCGTTATTTAGAAAAACCGTCTTTAATGCAGTAGATTTTGGAACAAGTGAAACAAGATTAAACCAAGCACTTATTGAAATAGATTCATTATCAAATAAACTACATCTGAAGCAGATGCAAGGGATTGAATCCAATTCAGGAACAAATTGTTTGACTTAGAAGCCGATTTGGTACCGATGGTGAATGAGAATGAATTAGATTCACAACTCAGTAGGTCGTGTTGAACAATATTTAAAATATACAAATGTGGTCACATACAATTTAAAATCCACCTTATAAGTTGGTTACACCAATTCGCTGCAGTCGGGTTGGATGAATCGCCCTGACGGCCTGTCTCTACTACTAAAACTTGTGCCTGTCTGTCTGGTCTAATTTTTGACACAGGAATAGACATATATTTGAAATCAGGCTGTCGGTGCAAAGGGGATATAATAGTTAAAACGTTTGACGCTTGATGAATTTGGTACCTTTTTTAACGTTTGGGCGATATCGATATCCATCTGAACGAGGTTTTTCCAAACGTTATTGTTGTAAACGAGTGTAAGCTCTTCCCAAATGTGAAACTAATTTACTCTCATTCTCTTAGAGTACAGTTTTATAACTGGAACAAGCTTAAATCTTCGGGAGGGGAAAACTCTCAATTTACTGAGATATAATACAAGCATACATGTCTACATTTACTGAGAAGAGACGTTAGGGACTTAAAGGGGAAAAACATAAAACGATAGCAATATTCTCAATACTGGCCTCCAAATTTAAACAAAGATAGAAAGGAAATTTTGCAGTATTAATTATGTATTAAGGATGTTTAACTTGATAATTTTTCTTTAAATGTAGAATATCCACAAATGTAATAGATTTTTTTTCTTCAAATTACCAGCATTGCATGGACTAGTGACAAATATTATCTTACTGTAAAAGTTGAAACATTTTTATGCAAGCATTTTTTTCTGGAAAAAGAAGGTTATTATCCTTTGAAAGAAATGCTTTTGGCTGTCAGCTGAGTTTCCAACAGCTTTAAATAAACTTTTGCCTGCACATTGCATAATAGTTATGGGTTCGCATTTACTTTCCTTCAGACTAAGAAATCGAGTTTATTGTGAACTCAAATATACAAGCGTCTCGGATAGTCTGAATTTAAAATAAAGTTTTCTCTACAAGAAAAATTCATATCCGTATTCCATTCTAGAAATGTTTTCCATGCTTCTTGCTATTTATAGAACCGAAAAACACTCAAGAACAGAACGCTATAAATTACGAACGATTCGAAAGAACATGGGAAGAACCGTGTCAAGAGTTCTCAGAACTGATAGGATACTGAATTCCTCCTGTTTAAGACATCACAGAAAAAGTTTTTCACGTTGAAGGGAAAGAAAACACGAAATGGGGTAGAGGGGGAATACACTGGAGGCAGTCATTTTGGAAAAATGTCAGCGAAAATGGGCAAAGGAAATCATCGATTAGGCGGCCAAACTTCTAGAACAGGAAGAAAATCATCGTCCATTCTAAATCTTATGAAGAAGAAGACGTTTGGCGGAAAAGGCTGTTCGGAGTATTCATTAGGTTTGGCGGGCACAGATTTCTTTTCATATGATGATTTGTGTCATGTCTGTAATTGGCGCAGGCATAATCTATATATATCATAAAAAAAAAGGTTTGCTTAGTTCAGTGTAGTGAAATGTCAATCGGAAAATATCCACCAACAGAGAATTACTTCATTCACTTTATATCAGAGAAGCTAATAGGGGACAAAATGTGTACTATCTTATTAGATAATTATTTCTCCTGACAATGCTAGGAAGATTGTTCCATTGAAAATACTCACAACAGAGAATATAGTCATAGATTTGTGTCTTGTTAAAGAGGTGGTAAATCTTGTCCATGAAGAGTTGGCGGATGAACTGGGAAAAGAAACAGACCACTTCATTTTGAAATAGACAGGAACAGGGTGGACAAGCAAACACTAATGTATTTTCTGCTCTTGATGATTCCACCTAGAACAAGATGAATTGAACTGTTTCTGCTTCCAATTCATCCCCCATCTCTTCGTGGCACAGCAATAAGTTGTCGTTTAAACATGTCAACGAGGAATTCTTACTTTGTCAATGGCTGGGAAATAATATCGTTGATTCAGGAATAAAGAAGTACCTTTGTAGATAAAAGTGAAAGAAAATATTACAACTACACAAGGGTTACAAGGAGCCTCTTTTTTAATGCAGCAAAAAAGGTTCTTTGTTACACCAAAACAAGTGTCTGCAGTTGACTTCAAATTTGTGCCATTTAACGCTGTAATATTTTCTTTTACAATATTCTTGACTTCTCAACAAACAGGTATTTAGAATCTTAAGTTTTTTTTTCGGGGGGGGGGGGTAACCATAGTTTATTTAGATGAATCAAGTTGTCTAAATAAAGTACGGTTAATATTTATTTAGATAAATCAAGTTATCTAAATAAACAATTAAACATTCTTTAGAACCGTCAGAACTACCAAAGTTTATTTTTAATTCTATACATCTCCTTGAGATAGGAAATGTTAACTATGCCTTGAATAAGTCAAAGATGAGAAAAAAAAAAAAAAAAAAAAAAAAAACAGAACATTTACACGGGAACTATCTTTTAACGTATGTTAAAACCATTGAAATTTCATATTAGATTGCTTGGTACGAATGTATTCGTACTTTCGTTGTTTGAATATAATATTATGAAAAAATGAAATTAATTCACTGTGGGATTTTATGGTAAAGTATCAAACACCAGTGTTTTAATTTTCAATTGAAAATTACCTTAACGCCTAATCTATCCCTTGACCTTATTCAAGAACAAATAAACATTACTTTACATGAAATCCTAGATAGCAAGCATTTAACAATGACTGCTTATTCGTCCTCGCTGATCTTACCTTTTACAAAATGAAGTGGTCTGGTTCCTTTCTCAGTTCAGCCATTAACTCTCCGTGGCCAAGATTTACCACTCCTCTGGCAAGACAAAAATCTACGGCTATATTATCAGAAGCTTAAGTGTAAAGTTTTGAAATCAGAATGTATGTATTCCTGATTTCAAAGCCTTAACCCTTTATGCCTCAATGGGACTCAGAGGTACCGCTTACATTAATTTAGTACTATGAATCCTAAATGGCTGGAATCATGCTGGAACTTGAAAGTACCGCTCCTACTTTGCTGAGAGTTCGACAGATGGTACCTACGATCGAAAACAGTTTTCCTATGGACTCTAAGGCGTAGGGGGCCTTAGACCCTACTGATTGTAAATTTTTTTCGTGGTGTTTATGTTGTTTAATGTATTTTCACATAAAAATACAGTTTTCTTTTAAAATGTCATTGCTAAATTTATTTGGGACACAAGGGTTAGACGCAATGATTACTTTATAATCAAAGAGAAGCTACACGTGAAAACGCTTCATAAGATGAAACAGAATAAATATTCTAGCCGTATAGCTACATATTTACAACAGGTGATTTTAACGCAAATTTCGCTTACGCACACAAACTACAGCAACGTCCCTGAAATAGTGCAAGCGGGTGTAAATTATAGACAGTGAAATTTCAGGAATGAAGTTCACTCCACGTATCAGCTTACTCTGACAATCAATGGGGCTAACCAACAGGCGAGGCAATGTTTAACTGTGAAGCTTATACGATGTGGGAATTGTGGTTTGAGATTAGATCTTGTGGCGGATTAGTTAATTCATTAATCAGAGGGGCCCAACTAGGTGGGGTCATGGCTAAGGTAACCAGATATTTCTCTCTTTAAAACGGGCGACGCAATTTTTCGGATTAAAAAAAAAAAAAAAAACTGTTTCCGCATAGTTTGTATTTAATAATCCAAGAAAAAAAAATAAATATTGAGTGAAGATAAAGAATTTGTAATTTCTTTTTCTCTCTCTCTCTTTTTTTGCCAGCAGAAATTTGCAAATTTGTTTGAGTATATTTAGGGTTCATTCGAAATAAAAAGGATTTCTTACGATTACTTTGGTATTACTAATACTTTTTTATGTATTTATAAGAGATAAAAACTTCATCTAGCAGCGCATTAGTGGCTGACATCTATAAATACATTGCATCCTAAGAATGATTCGAGGAAGTTTTCGGATTTAAATTATTGTCAGTTATCGAGTCTCTCACTTAAAAAAAGATCGTACTGTATTTTTTTTTTTTTTTTTTTAGTTTAATTTTCTCCTCTAGGCTACTAAAAGGGTTAAACTAGGTTAAAATGGAACATGTTGGTGTCCCGAGGCTGTGTTTGGGGACAAAAAGACAGTCTTTTTTAAAACGGGACGTATGGTCATTGGTCACCTTAGTCGTGACTCAGACTGGGTCATCAAAATGGGGGACGAGACAGCGGAAGGGGTGACGCTGCTCTAGTTTTATGTGTATTGCTTCTTACTCTGGAATTGCAATTTATTTATACTAGTTATCTACTTTATTTTTTTTAAATCACGCTGAGTACTTCAATCCACAACTATGTGCTGCTTTGATAAATTACTCTTTGGCATTGACAAAGTTTCTCGCTTTTTCGGGAAATAGGGCTAGGTCATTGGCGCTGCTTTGAGTTGGGTTAAGCGCTATTCACATTACGACCGTTCCGGCTGTCAAAACCGAATTTTTCGCAGTGAAACTGATTTTCGAAATCCGTTGCCATGACAGCACGCCGAATTATTGACTTCCGTTACCGTTCTAGAATGCTGAATGTCGTCGACTCCTATAGCCGTCCGATTTTTTGTAGATACTTCATTGGCTCTCGTCAGGAGCGCTATCAACGTGACTTTCAGATGGAGCTAGTGTGAATGCTCGAAATTTCACCTCCGTCCGTCACGTCGGGAAAATCATTTCGTTCGTACGAAACGGTCGTAATGTGAACAGCCCTTTACTTTGGCAGTCGTTTTGCAAGAGTATTCTGACCAAAGTTCGCGTCCATTACCCTTTTCTATTACCCAAGACAGTGGTAAACATTGTTAATTTTGTAGGCAACTTAACGGAGCAGCACTATATGTGATGCAAAAACAAGTCTATTTAATGAGTGAAAGAAACCTCAAACCTGCAGTATATTTTGGATCGCCGGTTTCGGGGGAGGGGGGGGGGGCGAAATGGCTGGATACATTATTTTGGTATCTTAACAAAGCGCGTAAGTAATACTCAGTCGCTTT